>WNWK01033183.1:0-21345 GCA_009830355.1 Cherax destructor | reverse complement strand
ACTGTGTTCTTAAAGTCTCCACTTCTTCACGCATTCCCGAATAATCTTGGCATTGGGATCCTCATTGACAACAGCATGATTGACAATTCTCTTCGCACGGTCGGCATATCTAAGAGTCGACAAAGTTTCTTCAAAATTATCAGCAGCAGGAGATACTGTAGCAACCATGACAGTACGACTGTTACCTCCAAGGTTATCCTGAAATTCACATAAAAGAAGAAAAGGGAAGTTAATGGTTAACAAGACACTGAACAGTATATAGCATAGTATTTCTATTATCTTAAAAATGTCTTCATTAAGTATGAAACAATGAATACTGAGATATATACAAGGTCATAACAGTAGGCACCTGTGCATGCCTCTGACTGTTTAATTTGCAGCCTGACTTCTTTATTTACTGCCTGATCACCCAAGCAGTTTCTGAAATCAGGCCTGTATAGCCATCACAACCTGGCTGATCAAGCAATTGCTGCTATAACTTGAGATGATGATGATTAAGGATTTGAGTTAAGAAATGTTCAGCCCCATAAGCTCTAAAAGTCCTACTCCTGTTGCAAGTAATTTCTAGCTCACAAAGGCCCATTATGAGTGTACACTCCCTAAATTCCAGTTCCTTGGGTAAATGGATCACACTGCCCCAGGGGTCTAGCAAGCACGTATACAGTGGTATCTCTACTTACGAGTAGCTCCCAACTCGAACAATTATGTAAGTGTATTTTTGTAGGTGCTTTTGTAAGTGTATTTTTGGGGGTCTGAAATGGATTAATCTAATTTTCATTATTTCTTATGGGAAAAAATTCCTTCGGTATCGGCACTTGAATAGCCATATGGAACGAATTAAGCTCGTAACTCGAGGTACCACTGTACTCTCAAAATTTGGTTTGTATTTCCTTCCCCAATACGGTTCTCAAGGACCATCTGCTGAATATTTTTGAAATTCACATCTGTACCACCATCATGTATGTATGATGGTTCCCAGTGGCATAAGGCAAAAAAAAAAAAAAATAACCAAGTGGCTTGTTGAAAAAAAAAATTAAGGTTTTTTTAACAGTGGTCAAGGAATAGTCCAGACCTGTATCCTATTGAGAATGCCTGGAATATCATGAAAAAGAAGATGGAATTCTGCCTGATTTCATCATATCATGCCAGCAGCAGGAGATCAAGGACACTTGGGTCACCTAGTTATCCACTGATTACTTCAGGAATCTGAGTGAAAGTGTGCCTAAACAGCTTCAAATGGTTATCAAGGCCAAGGGAAAGTTGACAAAATATTAATATAAGTATTACAGTTTTTGTTCTATAGTTTATATTATTGCTTCTTAACATTTTTTGTAAATAATAAAGGGAAGGTCCGGATTATTTTTTGTTGGCAGTGTGTGTGTGAGTGTACGCATTGATCGAGTCACAGCTTCTCTCTCTCTCTCTTTTTTTTTTTTTTTTTTTTTTACTCAGGGTTTGACAAGGTTAGGTTAAGGATCCCTAACTTTATTGACAAGCTATTTTTTACATCAGCTCATTTGAAAGCATTTTTATTGTTATGAAACATACAAGTAGGGAACAGGATGAAGTTGGAGCTATCTGTGGGCCAGCATTTTCATTTGATCAACTGACTATCTCGTTGATATCATAATACTGTACGAATGTGTTCCAGACTCGAGTCATCCTGGGGATAAATGATCTCAGATGAAGTGATGTTCTGGAGAAGGGTACAGCCAGAGTGAAGTTGCTGCTTTCTGCCAGTCTTGTGGTATAGAAACTTGCTTCTTGCTGTCCTCAAAGTGGAGTCAAGTGCAGTACTTTGACAATGTTGGCCTTGTACATAAAAGTAAGGCTACCCACATCCCTCCTGTGGTGTTGAAGGCTCTGCTGAAATGACAGATCTATCCAGGATGGGTCCAGGCGAGAGATGAGATGTCTTGCTCTGTTCTCTACTCTGTCAAGCAGTCGCAGATGAGAGGGGGGCAGGCAAACCAAGAAAGAGGAGCATACTCAAGGTGTGAACGTACTTGTGCTTCATACAGAATTTTGCAACCCCTACTGTCAAGCAGATGAGAGATAAGTCGAAGTGCTGTAAGCTTCCTGGCTGCCTTGTTTGCACGATTTACAACGTGGTTCTTCATAATCAGTTTGGAGTCAAATTTCACCCCAAGGATATCAATTTCTTCCCCAGGTACCAACACTCTCCCATTCATACTTACTACTGCTCTGGCATTACCATCATGGTGCCTAGAGACCATCATCATTTGTGTTTTCTCTGGTGCAAATGTCACCTGCCATCGGTTTTCCCAAGCTCATATAGTTCTTAGCTGGTGACTGATGTAGCTTAGAGCAGCTGGCATTTCTTCTCTTGGATAAGTAAATCATCTACAGTACAGTCATCTGCATATGCATGGGATTCTGGGATGAGATGAAGGTCACTGAAGTAGACATTCCATAACAATGGTCCCAGCACACTTCCTTGTGGAACACTTGCCCCAAAAGGATGTCTTGCTGATTCTGTTCCATTGAAAACTACCCTTAGAGATCTACCATGAAGGTAATCACTGAGGAGACATAGCATAGAGCCTGCAATTCCCAGTGCTTGCAGTTCTGACAAGAGGCCCTGGTGCCACACTCGGTCGAAAGCCCCAGCAATGTCCAGTGCTACCACACAGCTGACTTTGGATTCATTCAGTGACTGGTGCCATTTAGTGGAGAGGTTTAACAACAGATCAGCAACAGAGTAACCTTTCCTGAAGCCATATTGATGGTCACAAAGTAGTGAGTGGTAGTCAAAAAACTGTCATTTGTCTTGAGATTTTGGGGGCAAAGTGTTTGGCAAAGAGGTCCACTTTCTCTTGACTACTAGTAGAGGTGGTCCCATCCTGTCGATTTAGAGGTGGAATGAGTTCATCAGGCAGATAACCTTGTCTGTCCTTGACCAGGGACCACCAGGTTTTGGAGCCTACTCTACCTGATGCTAACTTTCCTTTTGTGTCCACCTCCCATTTAGCAATGGCCCATTTTTGAACTTCACCCATATACCTACAGGCTTGCCTGTGCAAGTTCCTGTTATAGGTGGTAGGATGTCTCTTATACCTTCGCCATGCCTTGTACTTAGCAGTAGCAGCCTCTCTACAACGAAAGCCGAACCAAGGCTGATCTGTAGGCTTAGTCACATACTGCCGGTGAGGGATGTGTTCTTGTTGTAAAAATGTGTCCAGTGAAGGCTTTCACTTGGTTGTCAACATCCCCTTGGAGAAGAGCATTCCAATTGGTGGTGGTGAGCTTAGAGAAAAGGGCTGGCGAATTACCTGTTTTCCATAGAAAGGTTGTGCGTGTGGACTCCTCACCTCGTTCTGTTGGGATCTTAAGTGTCGTAAAAACAGCCTTGTGGTCAGACGATCCAACATGGCCAAGGGGTTGACAAGTGACTAAACCTTCTGCCAGATCACTCACTACTGGCTCAAGGAAGAAGCCAGAGATGTGAGTAGGGAAATCAACAAAGTTTCTCATGTCAAACACCACAAGAAGGTCATCAAAGTCCCTCTGTATAAGATGTTGGTTGAGATCACCAACAATTATGATATGTTTTTTTTTATAGAGGGGCAACGGATATATCAGATCATTATTTGGTTGTAGCTACAGTTAGGGTAAAAGGTAGATGGGACAAAAAGAAAATGGCAACAGCAAGTAAGAGAGAGGTAAAAGTATATAAACTAAGGGAGGAGGAAGTTAGGGTGAGATATAAGCAACTATTGGCAGAAAGGTGGGCTAGTGCAAGTAGGAGTAGTGGGGGGGTTGAAGAGAGTTGGGATAGTTTTAAAAATGCAGTATTAGAATGTGGGGCAGAAGTTTGTGGCTATAGGAGGGTGGGTGCAGGAGGAAAGAGGAGTGAGTGGTGGAATGAAGAAGTAAAGGGTGTGATAAAAGAGAAAAAGGTAGCTTATGAGAGGTTTTTACAAAACAGAAGTGTTAATAGAAGAGCAGAGTATATGGAGAGTAAAAGAAAGGTGAAGAGAGTGGTGAGAGAGTGCAAAAGAAGAGCGGATGAAAGAATGGGAGAGGCTCTGTCAAGAAATTTTGCTGAAAACAAGAAAAAATTTTGGAGTGGGATAAACAAGGTAAGAAAGCCTAGGGAACGAATGGATTTGTCAGTTAAAAACAGAGTAGGGGAGTTAGTAGATGGGGAGCTGGAGGTATTGGGTAGATGGCGGGAATATTTTGAGGAACTTTTAAATGTCGATGAAAAAAGGGAGGCGGTAATTTCATGTACTGGCCAGGGAGGTACAACATCGTTTAGGAGTGAAGAAGAGCAGGATGTGAGTGTGGGGGAGGTGCGTGAGGCATTACGTAGAATGAAAGGGGGTAAAGCAGCTGGAATTGACGGAATCATGACAGAAATGTTAAAAGCAGGGGGGGATATAGTGCTGGAGTGGTTGGTATTTTTGTTTAATAAATGTATGAAAGAGGGGAAAGTACCTAGGGATTGGCAGAGAGCATGTATAGTTCCTTTATATAAAGGGAAGGGGGATAAAAGAGAGTGTAAAAATTATAGGGGAATAAGTTTACTGAGTATACCAGGTAAAGTGTATGGCAGGGTTATTATTGAAAGAATTAGAGGTAAGACAGAGAGTAGGATTGCAGATGAGCAAGGAGGCTTTAGAGTGGGTAGGGGATGTGTAGATCAAGTGTTTACAGTGAAGCATATATGTGAACAGTATTTAGATAAAGGTAGAGAAGTTTTTATTGCATTTATGGATTTAGAAAAGGCATATGATAGAGTGGATAGGGGAGCAATGTGGCAAACGTTGCAAGTGTATGGAATAGGTAGTAAGTTACTGAAGGCTGTAAAGAGTTTTTATGAGGATAGTGAGGCTCAGGTTAGGGTGTGTAGGAGAGAGGGAGATTACTTCCCGGTAAAAGTAGGTCTTAGACAGGGATGTGTAATGTCACCATGGTTGTTTAATATATTTATAGATGGGGTTGTAAAGAAGTAAATGCTAGGGTGTTGAAGAGAGGGGTGGGATTAAATTATGGGGAATTAAATGCAAAATGGGAGTTGACACAGTTACTTTTTGCTGATGATACTGTGCTTATGGGAGATTCTAAAGAAAAGTTGCAAAGGTTAGTGGACGAGTTTGGGAGAGTGTGTAAAGGTAGAAAGTTAAAAGTGAACATAGATAAGAGTAAGGTGATGAGGGTATCAAACGATTTAAATAAAGAAAAATTGGATATCACATTGGAGAGAGGGATTATGGAAGAAGTAAATGTTTTCAGATATTTGGGAGTTGACGTGTCAGCGGATGGGTTTATGAAGGATGAGGTTAACCATAGAATTGATGAAGGAAAAAGGTGAGTGGTGCATTGAGGTATCTGTGGAGACAAAGAACGTTATCCATGGAGGCAAAGAAGGGAATGTACGAAAGTATAGTGGTACCAACACTCTTATGTGGGTGTGAAGCATGGGTTGCAAATGCTGCAGCGAGGAGGAGGCTGGAGGCAGTGGAGATGTCCTGTCTAAGGGCAATGTGTGGTGTAAATATTATGCAGAAAATTCGAATGTGGAAATTAGGAGAAGGTGTGGAGTTACTAAAAGTATTTGTCAGAGGGCTGAAGAGGGGTTGTTGAGGTGGTTTGGTCATTTAGAGAGAATGGATCAAAGTAGAATGACTTGGAGAGCGTATAAATCTGTAGGGAAGGAAGGCGGGTAGGGTCGTCCTAGAAAAGGTTGGAGGGAAGGGGTAAAGGAGGTTTTGTGGGCGAGGGCTTGGACTTCCAGCAAGCATGTGTGAGCGTGTTAGATAGGAGTGAATGGAGACAAATGGTTTTTGGGACATGACGATCTGTTGGAGTGTGAGCAGGGTAACATTTTGTGAAGGGATTCAGGAAACCAGTTAATTGATTTAATTGGACTTGAGTCCTGGAAATGGGAAGTACAATGCCTGCACTTTAAAGGAGGGGTCTGAGATAGTGACAGCTGGGAGGGACTTTTCTCAGCTGTCGTATCTGAGCTCCTCTGCAAAGACAGTGATTATGTATGAGTGTGGTGAAAGTGTTGAATGATGATGAAAGTATTTTCTTTTTGGGGATTTTCTTTCTTTTTGGGTCACCCTGCCTCGGTGGGAGACGGCCGACTTGTTGAAAAAAAAAAAAAAAAAAAATATCTATATATATCTCTATATCTATCTATATCTATCTCTATATCTATATCTATCTATATCTATCTCTATATCTATCTATATCTATCTCTATATCTATCTCTATATCTATATCTATCTATATCTATCTATATCTATCTCTATATCTATATCTATCTATATCTATCTATATCTGTCTCTATATCTATCTCTATATCTATATCTATCTATATCTATCTCTATATCTATATCTATCTATATCTATCTCTATATCTATCTATATCTATCTCTATATCTATCTATATATATCTATATCTATCTCTATATCTATCTATCTATCTATATCTATATCTATCTATCTCTATATCTATCTATCTCTCTCTCTCTCTATATCTATCTATCTCTCTCTCTATATCTATCTATCTATCTCTATATCTCTCTCTCTCTATATCTATCTATCTCTCTCTCTATATCTATCTATCTCTCTCTCTATATCTATCTATCTATCTCTATATCTCTCTCTCTATCTATCTATCTATCTATCTATCTCTCTATATATCTCTCTCTCTCTCTCTCTCTCTCTCTCTCTCTCTCTTCTCATCTATCTATCTCTTCTCTCTTCTCTCTCTCTCTCTCTCTCTCTCTCTCTCTCTCTCTATATATATATATATATATATATATATATATATATATATATATATATATATATATATATATTCTCTATCTCTATATATATATATATATATATATATATATATATATATATATCATATCTCTTATATATATATATATATATATATATATATATATATATATATATATATATATATATATATATATATATCTCTCCTCTCTCTCTCTCTCTCTCTCTCTCTCTCTCTCTCTCTCTCTCTCTCTCTCTCTGGGAAAAAGAGAGAAGACAAACAAAAGGCTAATAAAAATTGAGACAAGAGTTATTCAGAGACATCCTGAAGTATCTGAAAATCAGCATATAAATGTCTCACCTGGACATTATGAGAACTGTACTTGGGTAAATTATTATGCCAACATACAATTCTAGTGTGTACTTTAAGCCCATAAAAATGTTCAGCACCAGGAGAAGTAAACTCATAATACAGTCCTGGGCAAGAGAGACTGAGTATTAGGCAGGAAATAGTGAGGGAGACTGTTTTACAAAGAAACAATGATGGAGACTGTGTATTAGGTAAGAGGGAAGACTGTGTATTAGGTAAGAGAGAGAGAGAGAGGAAGACTGTGTATTAGGTAAGAGAGAGAGAGAGGAAGACTGTGTATTAGGTAAGGGAGAGAGGGAGACTGTGTATTAGGTAGAAGACAGTGAGAGAATACATGGCCAAGAGTTTCAATATGGGTGCACTTACTAGGTGAGTAATGGTGCATTGGATACAGACAAGTGAAACTGTTGTTAATTAGACAACAAAATTTTATGTGTAAAAGTAACTTAACCTGACTAACCTTGAGGAGCCAGGTAAGAACTGAGTCTCTATATGGCACAAAGTTATCACCTTTGCCTCTTCCTTTACCAACAGCTTGATCTGCCAACTTGGAAATTACCAAGCCCAAAGTTGTTAGTGACCTGAAATTATAGGAATTTGAGTATCAATTACTTTATATTCTTACATATGAAAATATATGTATAAGAATGATCTTATATTTGAGACTTAGGACTCACAGTGTCAGGATCTCACATACAAGAATCATAACAATGTTACTATTGCAACCACAAGGAAAATGATAGGCTGGATAACTAGAATATTAAAAACAAAAAGATGTACAGCCAATGACGATTCTTTTTTCTCTAGGCCTTAATACTGCTGTATACCAATGGCCCACTTCAAAGCAGGAGAGATTGCAGAGCTGAAAAATGTACCAAGAATCCTCAGTGCCTGTATAACTTCAGTTAAGCATCTGAACTACTGGGACCACTTGAAGCCCCTTGAACTGTACTCTTTGGAATGCCTATAATGAAGGTACATTATAATTTACAGCTGGAAAATTTTGGAAGGACTGATTCCAAACCTGCACACTGAAATCACTCCACATGAAAGCAAGAGACTTGGCAGATGGTGCAAAATACTTCCAATGAAAAGTAGGGGCATGATGAGTACACTAAGAGAGAACTCGATAAGTTTAGGCCCTAGACTCTTCAACACCTTCCATTTATGCATAAGGAGAATTACCAACAAGGTCCTGGTTGTCTTAACAGAGACCTTAATAAATTACTCAAGTCAGTTCCTGATATGCTGGGCTGTGGTGCAAACACTGTACTGCATGAAGCTAGTACCAACAGCTTGGTCAATCAGGCCAGCAATGAGGAGGCTTGTTCTGGGATTGAGCTGCAGGGCGGATGTGGTGACCACCCTAAATCTTATCAAGGTTACCTCAAGGTATATTATTTCTACTGATGTACTTTACCTGGGTGTAACTGATACAGTATAATTTAGGCTCCTCTTTGGTTCACCTTCTGGTTTATTCATGTAGTGTACAATTTACAATTCAGAACAAATATAATACAATTCAGAACAAAAAATAGTGAGTCATTAGTGAAAATGGAAAACTTTATAAAGATTTTTTTTCCTCGCCTTTAAATAGATAATTTCATTAAATTACATTGGTTGAGAAGGTATGACTTTAAGTCTTGAATGTTAATAAATTACTGGTAAAATCACCTTGTCAGGGAGAAAGTACAGTAAGCTTTCTAAAAACTGGAACTCCCAGAACAGCAGCCATGCCAGTTTCTCAAATACAGTGGACCCCCGAGTAACGAACACCCCGGAAATCGTACAATTATGTAAGTATAATATTGTAAGTGCTTGTGGAAGTGTATTTTTGGGGGTCTGAAATAGACTAACCTACATGACATTATTCCTTAAGGGAGTAAATTCGTTCGGTAATGGCACTTGAGCAGGCTTCTGGAATGAAGTTTTTACGTTACTCGGGGGTCCACTGTACTGTTAACCTATGCTAAGATACTAAAGTAATAATTATCCCAAAGACCCCACAGAACTCGCCTGTAAGACTCCATAAGGGGTTGTACCACCTCTGACCTCAGTTGTGCAGTAAGATGACCAACACCTGTACTTGAGAACTGACCTCATCTGATATGACCAAGAAAATGTTGTGTAATTCTCCCCTTACTCTTATTGTATTTATGAAGATTTGTGAAAACTGCATAAAAATATTTATCTGTAAACTAGATCCTCTACTACATAGTGACTTCTTTACATTTATATAGTATTATAATGAAAGTAGAGGTTGATCATCACTAATTCGGCACTAATTTCGGCTAGCATAATTTCAAATTTCCAGGGTCAATGCACCAACCTGCTGCTACTGTTTGGTGGCTCTGCTTGCTGTATAAGTCATTCCAATTTGTTTTCTCCATTTATTGTTATAACCTGTTCACTTTTAGCCCTAGCCATGGTTCCAACCAATAAAGGAAATGCTTCTCGTTGTGTAAAGCGCAAACACCGTACATTGTCCATGAAAGATAAGGTGGCTTTGAAGCTACTATGGTTCTGTAGTATGACGCCATGAGCTCAGCTCATTCAGATAAGCTGTGACAGGTAAATTTGGGCCTACATATGAAAGTATAGGTCTGTGTGGTAAGTGTGCACTATATAAAAAAAATCCTGCAGCACGCAATGTATAAGAAAAAACTGACCATGTTTTTGGTGTAAAACAGCGACTTTGCAGTGTATATTTTCATATGGTTTTTATGGTTGTATTCTCGATTTTTGGGTCTCGTTTGATAGAATGGAAGATGTGGACCCTCAGTTTTCGTTCACCTCCAAACTCGAACAATTATGTAAATGTATTTTTGTAAGAGCTTTTGTAAGTGTATTTTTGGGGTTCTGAAACGACTAATCTAATTTATATTTTTCCTTATGGGAACAAATTCGTTCGGTAATGGCACTCAAACAGCATTCTGGAATGAATTTTCAACGAAAACCAAGGGTCCACTGTACGTATTACAGAAATAGTGATGATTTTGATTGGTTTCAGAATGGAAAGTACCTTGAAGTACCGGAAATGTTCAATTTTTGCCGACGTTCAAGGGTAGTTGAAATAGGTAAATGGCTGGTTTCTTGTACTCAATCGACAGAACAGAAGGAATACTAGCAAAATAACTGAGTTTAGTCGACTGGAACAATGGAATGGGCCAAAAATAGGGCAAAATCCCCGATGCATAAATATTGCCAATAGGCTAAGTGTATTCTAACCTAACCACTCTGTAATCTAGCAAAAATCACTAATCCAGCACCCTACAGGTCCCGATGATACCAGATAAGTGAGTCAACCTGTACTACTTTAATTCATGTGTGTGTGTGTACAATATATTGTGTAGCAAGTGCCTATAAGCTTCATATCTTACTTATTTATATTTGAGCCCTCCTTTAATCTTTCTCCCACTGCTCCTGTCTTGACTGCTCTCTCTGATCCAGCAAGATCCACTAGGGACATTTTGGATACCTGTAAATAGACTCGTATAGTATGAATATTTAAACTTTTAAAAGTGTAATATTGTGGTAATTCAGATACTTTAAATAGGGAAAACTTTTACTTTTTTATATTATTTTATTTATTTAGATAATGAAATTCTCTTATAAATAAGCATAAACAGTGAGAATAAGTTAAAAAAATAAATATCTACTGAAGTAGAATAAAAAATTGTCACCTTTTCTCCTGATACACCAGATGCAACATCAGTAACAGTCTGTGTAAGCACCACTGTAAACACTGCATGAGAACGTGAAGACTCGCTGTTCATGTTAGTGGCTGCTACAGTCCTCGCCTTGTTTCCTTCTTCAATCAACTGCTCAATTTCCTATTTAAATATATATTAATATATGTACAGTAAACTGTTTCCATGAAATTACATACTATGTTTAAGTTCTACTAAACCACTTAGGATACCTAACACTAAATCATTGCAATAACAGCTGTAAATCTGAAGGCAGAAAACTCAAGAGTATTGTAGCTCTGAGACAGGAAACAACCTTAAAACTGGGTGATTTTATCAACTCATTAGTTCAAAAGACTCAATGGCCTAGATGCAATACAGTGGTACCCCAAGTTTCAGCCATAATTCATTCCAGAAGGCTATTCGAGTGTCGTTACCGAACAAATCTGTTCCCATAAGGAATAATATAAATTAGATTAGTCCATTTGAGACCACCAAAAATACACTTACAATAATACACTTACATAATTGTTCGAGTTGGGAGCTGTACGAAACTCAGGGTACCACTGTATATCCTCTTACTGAGTAAAGTCATGCATCTTCATTGCATGCAATCCTGCTCATACAAAATACTTATTGCACAACTCGAGCACTCGTGTGTCATACTGAACAAACTCCTGTTCTTCAAATATTTAATGTAAAGATATAACAGCAGAACTTAGAGTCCTATCTGCATAGACTTGTGTGTCACACCCCTGTGATTGTTGTACTCCATTGTATTAACACTGATATGGCTATACTACACCATAAAAAACATTCTTTCAAAATAAAGTACCACTTCTAATAATTTTTTAAAGTCCAAATCATGTTAGGTTTGATGCCCATACCAGAGCTACCTGGTATCTAAAAGATGGCCATGCTGGTGCCCAAAGATGGCCACACTGGTGCCCAAAGATGGCCACACAGGTGCCCAAAGATGGCCACGCTGGTGCCCAAAGATGGCCACGCTGGTGCCCAAAGATGGCCACGAAGGTGCCCAAAGATGGCCACGCAGGTGCCCAAAGATGGCCACGCTGGTGCCCAAAGATGGCCATGCTGGTGCCCAAAGATGGCCACGCTGGTGCCCAAAGATGGCCACGCTGGTGCCCAAAGATGGCCATGCTGGTGCCCAAAGATGGCCATGCTTGTGCCCAATGATGGCCATGCTGGTGTCCAAAGATGGCCATGCTGGTGTCCAAAGATGGCCACTCTGGTGCCCAAAGATGGCCACTCTGGTGCCCAAAGATGGCCACTCTGGTGCCCAAAGATGGCCACTCTGGTGCCCAAAGATGGCCACTCTGGTGCCCAAAGATGGCCACTCTGGTGCCCAAAGATGGCCACTCTGGTGCCCAAAGATGGCCACTCTGGTGCCCAAAGATGGCCACTCTGGTGCCCAAAGATGGCCACTCTAGTACCCAAAGATGGCCACTCTAGTACCCAAAGATGGCCACTCTGGTACCCAAAGATGGCCACTCTGGTACCCAAAGATGGCCACTCTGGTACCAAAAGATGGCCACTCTAGTACCCAAAGATGGCCACTCTGGTACCCAAAAGGGAGCAAAGAGCAAATGCCATTATTATTTCAAAGTACATTTTCAAAGAAGAGAACAAACTGAGCAAGAAAGTTATAAGGATGCCTCATTCCTAGTGATTTACGAGGAATTCAGACAGGCTTTTATTCCTTAGTGGCTTGTTAGAACCCGAGTACATAAAGTTTCTTAAAAAAAGTGGCATACTTTTTTATATACCAAAATCCAGCCATGAATGTAGAGTGCACATTGCCTTACTTCATATGATGACACTGCTAGTAGAGACAGCCCATCCACATATGGTCCCAAAATATTGTGTTCCCGCACCTTCAGTGTCTGTCTTGAGCCTTTGGGATCCAACAAATCATGCACCTGTGGAAAAAATATTATACTGATATATTATAAAATCATGGAAATGGTTGTGAAGACTACCTGTTTTCTACATACCATACTGATGCTACACAGTACTGAAAAGTTGATAAATAAGACACACATGTAACACATGGGTATCTTTATTGTTAAAATGTTTTGCCTACACAGCAGGCTTCCTCAGTTAAAAAAGGGCTAATATAAACACAGAAACAACAGAAGAATTAGTTCTGAGGGTATCAGTCCCTCAGCTATGTTAGGAGGTGGTTAGTCTCTGCAGCCAGACCTTATACATGAGCAGACATGAAGTGTAGCAAATTGAGATGATGTCATAGGTGAGAACAACCCATTGTGGAAGTAGGTCAGCCATGTTAAACAATAGTTTAGCAACAGAGTTGTAAAATATTTCTCCTACACCAAGATACAGTGGAACCCCGAGTTTCTGTCACCCCAAGTATCGGCCTCTTCAAGTTTCAGTCGCTTTTTTTTGCCTAATTTTGTCCCAACTTTCGGCCGTTGCCCCGAGTTTCGGCCGGCATACCAGACCTGTCTGCCTGACTGCGCTTGCGCGCCTCCCCGTGCAGGTGTCATGAGCCAGTCTACTTTTGTTTTTTCTTGAGTGAACATTACCCTTCACGCTCATCCAAACATTTCACAATAAATTCATTGTGTTTAGTGCTTGTTTATTGATTGTGACTGTGAAATAAGCCACCATGGGCCCAAAGAAACTTCATAGTGGCAGCCCTTTGTAAAGAAAGTGACATACACGATAGAATTGAAGAAAGAGATTGTAGCAAAGTACAGTGGACCCTCGGTTAACGAATACCCTGGAAATCGTGCAATTATGTAAGTATAATTTTGTAAGTTCTTGTGGAAGTGTATTTTTGGGGGTCTGAAATAGACTAACCTATGTGAAATTTTTCCTTAACCCTTTCAGGGTCGAGACCTCGATTCTTAACTCTCTCTCAGGGTCGAAACATTTTCGGAAAAAAAATAAATTATTTTTTCTTATGAAATGATAGAGCATCTTTTTCCGATCATAACGCCACCAAAAGTATGAAATTTGGTGAAAAACTAACGGAATTATGCTCTCGCAAAGTTAGCGGTATCAAAGATATTTACGCATTGGCGATTTCGCCCACTTTGAGCCCTATTTTCGGCCAATTCCATAGTCTCAGTCTACGAAAATCATAGCTATTATTGTAGAATTCTATTTGTTCTATCGATTGAGTACAAGAAACCATCAATTTACCGATTTCAATTAACCAATAAGCGGTCAGAAATTGACAATATTGCCAATTTCACACAAATTTCAAAAGATGCCAATTTCAAAATAGGGTCCAGAATAAACAAGACAGACATTCCTGGCACTAAAATAACATTTTATCTGTTCATTAGGCATGTCTCCCGGCTCCTATTGCATTACTTTTGTTTTCCATTTTGATTTTTTATTCTCACAAAAAATTGAAGATTTTCTGTTATGTATACTACTGCATCATTGTAAAAACGGTATAAATAATATAATCGCACTTGTGGAAGAATATTAGACTACCCAGTTGATGTGTATTGGACGCATGGCGTGATTTGTTTACTTTGAACATAGGCAAAAATCGAACATTTTAGCTACTTTGCGCTCAGTTTCAAGGTACTTGTCATCATGAAACCAGTCAAAATTATCTCTATTTCTGTAACATATCATCTATTCTATCAAATGAGACTAAGAAAACGAGAATACAAGCATAAATACCATACGAAAATAGACTGTAAAGTCGCTGTTTTAAACCAAAAACACGGTCAGAGTTTTTTTTTCCTCATTATGCACTGTGTGGTGCAGGATTTTTTTTATACTGCGCACACTGACCGCACAGACCCATTCTTTCACATCTAGGCCTACCAGCCTGTTTCTGCTTGATTTGAGGGCGCTAGAATTTAGGCGTACTAGTACGTCAAACGCCCTGGTGCGTAAGCCGTACTAGTACGTCAAAAACCCTGAAAGGGTTAAGGGAGTAAATTCGTTCGGTAATGGCACTTGAGCAGACTTCAGGAGTGAAGTTTTTACGAAACTCGGGGGTCCACTGTACCAAAGTGGAGTAAGAGAGAGGGGAGAATGTGCCTTCTTCAGTGATTCTACGATATGTACGATACTAAAGCAGCACGAGTCGATAAAGGCTATAGCACCAGCCAGCGATAAAGTGTAGCATTAATGGTGTAACAAGTAAGTTAAGCGATTAATCGATAGGAAAAGGACAGCACGAAACTGACTCCTCCAATGTTGGTGGAGTTATTTAGGGCGACTAACAACACCGCCGTCTCTGGCAACCATCACCACCACTATGTAAGGCTTATCTTTCAGTGGCCCTTATACACCCAACAACAAACAACACAGCAACACTCGTCGGTTAGGGAGAGAGACATATGACATACAGTGGTACCTCTACTTACGAGCAGCTCAAAACTCGAACAATTATGTAAGTGTATTTTTGTAGGTACTATTGTAAGTGTATTTTTGGGGGTCTGAAATGGATTAACCTAATTTTCATTACCACCCAATAAGCCTGACCTCAATTGTAGGCAAATTACTAGAGTCAATTATAGCTGATATTATTAGAAGCCATCTAGATAACCATAATTTGATTAATGATACTCAGCATGGATTCACGAGGGGCCGTTCCTGCCTATCTAATTTATTAACCTTCTTCACTAAAGCTTTTGAGGCTGTTGATCATGATAAAGAATTCGATATTGTTTATTTGGACTTTAGTAAGGCTTTTGATAGAGTACCGCACCAGAGACTGTTAAAGAAAGTGGCAGCTCATGGCATTGGGGGAAAAGTGCTGTCATGGATCGAATCATGGCTCACCAATAGGAAGCAGAGAGTGTGCATAAATGGGGTTAAATCCGAATGGGGACTTGTAACAAGTGGTGTTCCACAGGGATCAGTCTTAGGCCCATTGTTATTTATAATATATATCAATGACCTTGACGAGGGAATTACTAGTGATATGAGCAAATTCGCCGATGACACGAAGATAGGTAGGATAATTGATTCAAACATAGATGTCATAGAACTTCAGGAAGATTTAGACAAACTTAATTCGTAGTCAGAAAAGTGGCAGATGCAGTTCAATGTAGATAAATGCAAGGTTCTGAAGCTCGGGAGTGTCCATAACCCAAGCACTTATAAGTTAAATAACGTAGAACTTAGCCATACAGATTGTGAGGACTTGGGGGTGATGATAAGCAGCAACCTTAAACCAAGACAGCAATGCCTAAGCATACGTAATAAGGCAAATAGATTACTGGGATTTATATCAAGAAGTGTTAGCAACAGAAGTCCAGAGGTTATATTACAGCTTTATACATCATTAGTAAGGCCTCACCTAGATTACGCAGCTCAGTTCTGGTCTCCATATTACAGAATGGACATAAATTCGTTAGAAAACATTCAGTGTAGAATGACTAAATTAATACATAGCATTAGAAATCTTCCTTACGAAGAAAGATTGAAGACCCTTAAATTACATTCACTTGTAAGACGTAGAATGAGGGGAGACATGATCGAGGTATACAAGTGGAAAATGGGTATTAACAAAGGGGATATAAATAAGGTCTTGAGGATATCTCTCCAAGAGAGAACCCGCAATAATGGATTCAAGTTAGATAAGTTTAGATTTAGAAAGGATATAGGAAAGTATTGGTTTGGAAATAGGGTAGTTGATGAGTGGAACAGTCTGCCTAGTAGGGTTATTGAAGCTAGGACCTTGGGTAGTTTCAAATTTAGGTTGGATAAATTCATGAGTGAGAGGGGTTGGATTTGAGTGGGACTCGCACATGAGTGAATGGAATTGTCAAAGCTTATTTCTTGGGTAGCATTGAAAATTGGGTTGAGCAAGTGTTCTGTTAGTGGGACGGATTGTGAAGGACCTGCCTAGTATGGGCCAACAGGCCTGCTGCAGTGTTCCTCCTTTCTTATGTTCTTATACGAAAAATAGGGACATGCCTGCTGAATGTCATATACAGGGTTTTAAATTGTTCCAAGTAGACAGAAGTTTCAGGAAGGGGGGTGGAGTGGCACTGTATGTCCGAGATCGCTTGAACTGTTGCATAAAAAAGGGAATAAAGTCTGAAATAACACATACAGAGTCTGTCTGGATAGAATTTTCAGAGGGGCATGAAAAATTGATTTTAGGTGTGATATACCGTCCCCCAAACTTAGATAGGGACCAAGGGAGACTACTATGGGAGGAAATTGTTAAGGCCACAATGCACGATAACGTAGTTATTCTGGGAGACTTCAACTTTAGTCAGATTGATTGGAATTTTTTGACTGGGAATTTAGAATCTAACGACTTCTTAGAAGTAGTTCAAGATTGTTTTGAAGCAGTTTGTGACAGAACCTACAAGGGAAATAACCTGCTTGACTTAGTTCTGGCAAACAAGGAAACCCTTGTTAATAATTTAGAAATTACAGAGGAACTCGGCAAGCGACCACAAATCAATTACCTTTGGCATTGAATGGAAGTTTCATAGTAGGGATAACTCAGTAACGGTCCCAGATTTTCGCTTAGCAGATTACAATGGACTTAGAGAACACTTATCATCTGTGGACTGGGGTAATGAAGAGAGCTATCAATATGACAGTTTTCTGAACACTATACATGCTGCCCAAAGAACATTTATCCCATATAAAGAAATTAGATCGAATAGAAATGACCCAAAATGGATGAATAATAGGCTCAAATATCTTTTAGGGCAGAAGAAAGGAATTTATAGGCGTATCAAAAGAGGTGAGGGTCATCTTATGAATCAGTATATTGACATTAAGAGGGACGTTAAAAGGGGATAAGAAAAGCTAAACGGGACTACGAAATTAAAGTTGCTAGGGATTCGAAAACTAACCCAAAAATTTTTCCAGGTGTATAGAACAAAAGTTAGAGATAAGATAGGTCCCCTTAAAAATAATTATGGGTATCTTACTGACAAAGAGAATGAAATGTGCTCTATTTTTAATAATTATTTTCTCTCGGTTTTCACTCAGGAAGACACTAATAATATCCCAAGAATTAGGTATTTTATTGGGCCTGAAGAAGATAAATTATGTAGTATCACAGTCACTAGCGAAATGGTTATCAAACAGATAGACCGTTTGAAGCAAAATAAATCGCCAGGTCCTGATGAGCTTTTTTCAAGGGTTCTTAAGGAATGCAAAATGGAACTCTGTGAACCCTTAACTAACATTTTTAACCCATCTCTTCAAACAGGTGTAGTGTCTGATACGTGGAAGATGGCTAATGTAATTCCTATTTTTAAAGCAGGGGACAAGTCGTTACCATCAAATAAGTCTAACATCAATTGTAGGCAAATTATTAGAGTCGATTATAGCTGATAACATAAGAAGCCATCTCGATAGGCATAATTTGATTAATGATACTCAACATGGATTCACCAGGGGCCGTTCCTGCCTAACTAATTTATTAACTTTTTTCAGTAAGGCTTTTGAGGCAGTTGATCATGATAAAGAATTCGATATTGTTTATCTGGATTTTAGTAAGGCTTTTGATAGAGTTCCACATCAGAGACTGTTAAAGAAAGTGGCTGCTCACGGCATTGGGGGAAAAGTGTTTTCATGGATCGAGTCATGGCTCACCAATAGGAAGCAGAGGGTGTGCATAAATGGGGTTAAATCTGAGTGGGGATCTGTAACAAATGGCGTTCCACAGGGATCGGTTTTGGGCCCATTGTTGTTTATAATATATATAAATGACCTTGACGAGGGAATTACTAGTGATATGAGCAAATTCGCTGATGATACGAAGATAGGTAGGATAATCGATTCAGACGTAGATGTCACGGAACTTCAGGAGGATTTAGACAAACTCAATTCCTGGTCAGAAAAATGGCAGATGCAGTTCAATGTAGATAAATGCAAAGTTCTAAAGCTCGGGAATGTTCATAACCCTAGCACCTACCAGCTTAATAATGTTGAACTCAGCCGTACAGAATGCGAAAAGGATTTGGGGGTTATGGTAAGCAGCAACCTCAAACCAAGTCAGCAATGCCTAAGCGTAAGAAATAAAGCAAATAGATTACTGGGATTTATATCAAGAAGTGTAAGCAACAGAAGTCCAGCGGTTATATTACAGCTTTATACATCATTAGTAAGGCCTCACCTAGATTACGCAGCTCAGTTCTGGTCTCCATTTTACAGAATGGATATAAATTCGTTAGAAAACATTCAGCGACGAAAAATTTATTTTAGGCGTGATTTACCGTCCTCCAAACTTAGATAGGGATCAAGGGAGACTACTTTGGGAGGAAATTGTTAAGGCCACAAGACACGATAACGTAGTAATTCTAGGGGACTTTAACTTTAGTCAGATTGATTGGAATTTCATGACAGGGAATTTAGAATCTAACGACTTTTTAGAAGTAGTTCAGGATTGCTTTTTGAAGCAGTTTGTAACAGAACCTACAAGGGGAAATAACCTACTTGACTTGGTTCTGGCAAGCAAGGAAACCCTTGTTAATAATTTAGAAATTACAGAGGAACTCGGCTCAAGCGACCACAAGTCAATTACCTTTAGCATTGAATGGATGTATGATAGTAGGGATAATTCAGTAATGGTCCCAGATTTTCGCTAGCAGATTATAATGGACTTAGAGAACACTTATCAACTGTGGACTGGGGTGAAGAAGAGAGGTATCAATATGACAGTTTTCTTAACACTATACAGGCTGCCCAAAGAACATTTATCCCGTATAAAGAAATTAGATCAAGTAGAAATGACCCAAAATGGATGAATAATAGGCTCAAATATCTTGTAGGGCAGAAGAAAGGAATTTATAGGTGCATAAAAAGAGGTGAGGGTCATCTTATAAATCAGTATACTGACATTAAGAGGGACGTTAAAAAGGGAATAAGAAAAGCTAAACGGGACTATGAAATTAAAGTTGCTAGGGATTCAAACCCAAAAAGTTTTTTCCAGGTTTATAGAACAAAAGTTAGGGATAAGATAGGTCCCCTTAAAAATAACTTTGGGCATCTTACTGACAAGGAGAATGATATGTGCTCTATTTTTAATAATTATTTTCTCTCGGTTTTCACACAGGAAGACATTAATAATATCCCAGTAATTAATTTTTACAGAGGCCCAGAAGAAGATAAATTATGTAATATCACAGTCACTAGCGAAATGGTTATGAAACAGCTGAACCGACTGAAACAAAATAAATCGCCGGGTCCTGATGAGCTTTTTGCAAGGGTTCTTAAGGAATGCAAAATGGAACTCTGTGAACCAATATCTAACATTCTTAATTTATCTCTTCAAACAGGTGTAGTGTCTGATATGTGGAAGATGGCTAATGTAATTCCTATTTTTAAAGCAGGGGACAAGTCACTACCGTCAAACTACCGCCCAATAAGCCTGACCTCAATTGTAGGCAAATTACTAGAGTCAATTATAGCTGATATTATTAGAAGCCATCTAGATAACCATAATTTGATTAATGATACCCAGCATGGATTCACGAGGGGCCGTTCCTGCCTATATAATTTATTAACCTTCTTCAGTAAAGCTTTTGAGGCTGTTGATCACGATAAAGAATTCGATATTGTTTATTTAGACTTTAGTAAGGCTTTTGATAGAGTACCGCACAGAGACTGTTAAAGAAAGTGGCAGCTCATGGCATTGGGGGAAAAGTGCTGACATGGATCGAGTCATGGCTCACCAATAGGAAGCAGAGAGTGTGCATAAATGGGGTTAAATCCGAATGGGGACTTGTAACAAGTGGTGTTCCACAGGGATCAGTCTTAGGCCCATTGTTATTTATAATATATATCAATGACCTTGATGAGGGAATTACTAGTGATATGAGCAAATTCGCACACACGAAGATAGGTAGGATAATTGATTCAAACATAGATGTCATAGAACTTCAGGAAGATTTAGACAAACTTAATTCGTGGTCAGAAAAGTGGCAGATGCAGTTCAATGTAGATAAATGCAAGGTTCTGAAGCTCGGGAGTGTCCATAACCCAAGCACTTATAAGTTAAATAACGTAGAACATAGCCATACAGATTGCGAGAAGGACTTGGGGTGATGGTAAGCAGCAACCTTAAACCAAGACAGCAATGCCTAAGCGTACGTAATAAGGCAAATAGATTACTGGGATTATATCAAGAAGTGTTAGCAACAGAAGTCCAGAGGTTATATTACAGCTTTATACATCATTAGTAAGGCCTCACCTAGATTACGCAGCTCAGTTGTGGTCTCCATATTACAGAATGGACATAAATTCGTTAGAAAACATTCAGCGTAGAATGACTAAATTAATACATAGCATTAGAAATCTTCCTTACGAAGAAAGATTGAAGACCCTAAAATTACATTCACTTGTAAGACGTAGAATGAGGGGAGACATGATCGAGGTATACAAGTGGAAAATGGGTATTAACAAAGGAGTTATAAATAAGGTCTTGAGGATATCTCTCCAAGAGAGAACCCGCAATAATGGATTCAAGTTAGATAAGTTTAGATTTAGAAAGGATATAGGAAAGTATTGGTTTGGAAATAGGGGAGTTGATGA
>WNWK01033182.1:0-21347 GCA_009830355.1 Cherax destructor | reverse complement strand
GATAATCCTGTCAGGTGTTGTTTGCTGCAGGTTTACACGGTTCCAGTGATCAACTTGCTGTTGTGGAGCATGGCATTCGGGTGTGGGGGTGAGGGTGAAAGATGTTCTCCCATATGAATTTAAAGGTATTGGTTGCTGTCTGGGTCAGTGAGGTGAGCGTTGTCATGGGTGAGGTGTTTAAATTTGCTGCTAGTGATGGTGCCTCGTACTTTTCTAATGAAATTCCAGAAGTCTTTGGGGTCTTTTATTCTTTGTTCTTCTGCCTTGTGGATTAGTTGGTCCCAGTGTGTGCTATGGTCTAGTTCGAGGCTACGTAATATGTTGTTTTTGAGGTATGTGAGGTCTTGTCGGATTTGAGCAAATCTGTGTGTGTTTTGTAGGAAGCGGTTCTGGTAGCATATGAGTAGTCTGTTGGTTCTGATGGAAGGCTTGAAAGAGTATCGCATGGTGTGTGTTTTTTTTTTTTTTGGAACAGCTACGTTTGTTGCAGCAGTGATTGTTTCGTGTATGATGTTGAGTTGAGTATCTATGTCAGATACTGGTTTATTATCGTAGTCATAGGTGAGGTTGACATTATCTATGTGTTGTTGAAAAACTTCCCAGTTGGCACTCTTATATGCGAATTTAGGTGTGACAGGAATGAGTATTGGGTTTGTTGAGATGTGTAAGATGATTGGAATGTGATCAGAGCCAATAAATGGTCCTGGAGTTATGTGGTGTTATAAGAGTGAACTGGCTCTGTTAGCGATGATGATGTCTGGTCTGCCCTGTTCTTGAGGTCCATAGAAGGTATTGAATGTGGGCCCAGGTGAAGCAGATTTTTTTGATTTACGAAGTCGTGTAGTTGTGTACCTACTGGGTTATTGGTGTTATGGTTAAATGTAGTGTGTCTTGCGTTCATATCTGCTAAGAGGTAGGTTGGAGTGTTTGTGTGGTTGAAGAATATGGTGAGATCATGTATGTTAAGAGCTGTGTGGGGTCTTGCATATGTGGTGAAGAAGATAAGTGGACCAATGTGTGTGTGTAATTTAATGACTAGGCAGTGTTGGTGGGTGAATGTCAGTGGAAGGAAGTCATGTTTTAAGGTGGAGTTGACAAGTATCGGAACCCCGTCATATGGGACATGAGGAGAATGTTGTGTGGTGTAACCATAGTGTCTAATGGTTTGTGTTGCCAGAAGGCTGATGCTATTTAGCAGTAAGACATCTGGTCTTTCTTTTTCAATGAGTTCATCTATCATGTGTCTTATGGGGAAGTAACATCGTACGTTGAGTTGAATTACTTTGAATGTTCCTGAGGAGGGGCAGTGTCAGCAGTGTTTGAGCTAAGTGGATGTGATAGTTTGGTTGCATCAGTGTTAATGTTTGTGAGTGAGGTAGAGCGGATAGCAGTGTTGGAGCTAGTTGTGGGTGTTAGGTTGGGTACAACAGTGTTGTTAATGTTTGTGAGGCAATTAGATCGGGGGCCCATATAGGTCATCCCATCTAATTGGTATTTGATAATGTGGTCTCTGGGTCGTTTCTTGGGTAGGGAGCGAAATGCAGATCTTTGTTCCTGTTCCCTAAGCTGTCTTTCCATTGTAGGGAATGATTTTGGGTGTAGGGGTTTCCTTCTGTGGGTGTTTGTGGGTCTGGGTGTGTCGGAATGTTGGAGGTAGAGGGGGCAGTGGTAAAGGGTGTGGGGGGCGAAGTGGGGTGTTGGAGGCTTGGGCAGGCTGTGAGGTGGAGGTGGCTGTGGTTGAGGGTGGGATTGTGGTGTTGTTCTGTGGGGTAAGTGTGGGGTTTGATGGGCCTGGAGGGGAGAGGATGACGGGGTTGGATAATTTAGTGGGTGCTTGAAGTTGGATAGTGGGGGATCTGAAGTGGGGAAGGTTGTTGGCTGATAGTATGACATTTAGAGTGTGGAAGTAGTCCCAGTGGTGAAGTTGTGACAGAACTACAGCTGAGTGCACAGCTGTTGCTATCTTGCAGTTTGATATGAAATCAAGTGTGATTGAGGGTGCCTGCCTATTGGTGTTTGGCATTGGGGGTTGGGAGGGGCATGGGGTTGAGGGAGGGGGTGGGTTGGAGGGATTTAGGGATTAGAGGGGGAATGGGGTTAGGTAAGGGGTTGGACAGTGGAAGGGGAGCCCAGTTAAGTGGTGTGGTCCAAGCATTGGTGGGGGGAAGGGGGGGTTGAGAGGGGGAGGGGGTCAGCTGTGTGGTTTTGGTTGGGTAAGGAGTGGAGTTCGTCTCCTTTTAAGGTATTGAGATAGTCTTTCCACTTTGGACAAGCATTTGATATTGCAGTGTGTGTGCCATGACAGTTGGAACATTTTATGGGTTGAGTGCAAGTAGTCCAGTAGTGGCCAGAGGTGGAGCACCTGGAGCATATCTGTGGGACATTGCAAGTGGGTTTGCTGTGTCCAAAATTGTAGCATTTTAAGCATTGTTCAATGTGATGGTAGTTGATGGTGTATAGAGAGTCAGCAGGTATACTGATTGTCTTGGCGAGAATTCCCCTGCTGAAAAGCTTTCCAGCTTCATGGGGAGAGTAACAACGTATTTTGGGAATATTAGAGTTAGGAGGTCTGAATATGTCATCAATTATTACATTGTTTTTGTCACTAATGTCTTGTATGAGATCATCCTTGTTATTGTCATATGCAGTCAATAGTGATATGTTCACATATTTAACTATTACTGTACTCTTGGCCCGGTGTTCTGGGCTCCATATGATGGAGAATCCAGCCTCTAAGAGTCTGGGCCTTGTCTGAATATCAGTGTAGATGTTGTAAGATTGTTGGTTAAGGATGAGTTTGAAGCCAGTGTTAGTTTTAATTACATTAGTTTGGGGTGCTTGGGTTATTTGAAACAGGCGGTTCATGGCAGTGGTTGCATCTAAATCTCCTTTTGAGTACTTAAGCAAGAGGGAGAAGGAGGTGGGTTTTGAGTGGGGGTTGGCAGGGTTTGGGGGAGAAGGGGGTTATTGTAGGGGTTGGGTAGTCGAGGTACCTTGCAGTGAATTCATCTTGGCTGTTATGCATGGGCTGAAGGCCTGCTATCAGTCGGTTGGCTATCATGGGGTTTGTGCATGTGTATGTACCTGCCCAGAGTGGGCGTCCTGTGCGTAAATTACCTGGAATCCAGCCACAGGCACCGGCCAGACGAATACACCACCAAAGGTGCAGGTCCAACCGGCCCAGAAGAATGAAGAAGTTTTAGGAGAGTAGAGAAAGGCGTTGGTGTTATCCAATTGGTATAGTCTAGCCAATCCACTGTGTGGGTATCTTTAACCACCTCAGTGAAGGAAAATCAACTGGCCTATTGGAAAATTACGACGCAAAAAGATAGCTAGTTTGTCTGAAAAAAAGATACGTATTGGTTTAAAAGAAAGCTGTCCTAATAATCAACAGAGATGCTCACACTGAATTGGGAGCGAGGGCAACTGTATACCATAGGTACACATGCTAGAAAGCAGAGGTGTCGAAGTGATGCTTTGAAAGTCAGCAAGGCGACTCCTTAGGCAGTGATGGTTAGCAGAATACAGCAGCAGGAGTGCAGAGGCCGGCGTTCTTCCCTTGGGCAGACCACCAACGACGCACTGTTCCTGGTGTTGATGTCTTTGTTCCACTCAGCAGGTCCAACAAGCAGGTTAGCAGGAATGTCAGAAGAAAAAAAAAACTCATAAGAGGTAAATCGCTTCTAAGTAGTTAGACCGTTGGGTTTAGTCCTGACTCTTTCTCTTCTACTTCAGCTCTTCCTCTCACCGGCTATTCTTCTTCTGTCCCCACTTCCCCCTCGCCCCTAGTGGGTCCTTACCTGAGAGTCTGAACTGAACTGAAAAGAGGTAAAAAGGATCGACACCATGCCTATCCCTTCTAGGGCAGAGAAGGTGCCTGAACTAGAGCTTGCTTTCACCTGCGGCTCACAAGACTGCTATTCCCGTTATCTCTCCTGGGGCAGGGAATATGGCAGACCACAGATGGGCCTAGCTTCTTCCTACGAGCCCCGTGAGGGCGGGGAATGTGGCTAGGCCTGGGGACTGTTGGTCCCACAGATGAGGAGGTCCTATGTACCTCCTCCCATGGCAGACGTTAGGCTGAGATACTCCTGAGAAAGGAAGCCAAGGCCCGGGCCGGGAGAGTCCCGGCGAATCAACAAGAAAAAGGTAAAAAGCCTCTCCCACTAGGGGATCGTAAGGCATTAGAGAGTGCAGGTGCAGCTGTGTACAGCATGTAGCAAAGTACACAGAGGAATGAGCTGTATGGGTTGGTAAGTGGTAAAACCCGACTTAAGGCATCAACAACACCATCCTTTTTCAATTTAACAGCACAACAATTTGTTTGTTGTAATAAAAGTATTTTATCACTGCCACTAAAATCTTTCGTAATATTACCGTTCATTAACATAAGATATTTTGAAGATTCACTTTGATTACTTTCTCCTTCTTTACCTGTAATTTTGATAAATAAAATTAGTGTTATATCCCAAATTAACTTTGTAATTTTTTCTCATTAGAATTTCTATAAATACATTTTTGGGTGAATTTATTCAATATCATATTAAAAAAACTCACGTTCAAAATCTTCCATTGCTTTGATCATTTCTTTATCAGTGACATAATGCACAGACACTTTCCTTCGTTTTGGAGGGTTATGATCAAAGTCTTCTACTGAATTATCCATTTCTTTATCGTAGATGTGATGTGTACACATTTTTGGTTCTGTAACAAAAATTTTTCTCAAGTGTTTAAATAACTCTAACACACATACTCGAATATTTTAGACTAAAACAAAATCTTACATGTACTTGAATTTTTACAACCCATAGAACTTACCCAGATCTGAAGTCTCCGTCTTAATACTATTTTAACTCAGTAGAGATGTGTCTTCTTATACTCTTTTCACCGCGGGGGGGGGGGGGGGTTGCCGCGTTAGCGATTTTTATAATTCAAATAATCTGTGATAAGTGAAGAGAAATTTGTTTCACGAAAAACTCTACATGGTATCACCATGATGGTAGGTGAATGAACCTACATGGGTTTAGTGTCGGGCAGAATGGGAAGAGTTAAACATTTGTTGGATCTCTTTGATGAAGTGAAGAATCTTAAGTGGAGTGAATATAAACCTTTAATATGTATAGTCTTACCCGGAGGAGGTGCTCTTAGTAAGAAAAATTATGAAAAAGTTGTATCCTGGATGATAGACGAACAAATTGAAGGAGATATATTATTTCTAGCTAATGATTGGAATGTTGAACTGGTAATGCATTTGTTGGATCCACTAGAGAGCCATCATGATAACTTACTTCAACGGTATTACGACTTATTACTATATCGATGGTACAAGTCACATACCTGGAAATGCATGAATACAGTTAAAGATAAGAAAATATGTTTTGTTGTTAACTTAACCCTTTCAGGGTTGAAGGCCATTTTTGGAAGGGGTGCGCCAGTGTCCAAGAATTTAAAAAAAAAAATCATATTTTTTTTCTTATGAAATGGTAGAGAATCTTTTTATGAAGGTAATAAAACAAAAAGTACAAAATTTGATTGAAAATTTACGAAATTATGCTCTCGCGAATTTTGATGTGTCAGCGATATTTACGCATCAGCGATTTTGCCGACTTTGACTCCCATTTTAGGCCAATTACATTATTCCAATCGACCAAATTCTTAACTGTTTCACTAGTATTTCTTCGATTTTATCGATTGAGCTCAAGAAATCGCCCAGTCAACTGTTTCAATTACAAAATAAAGTGATTGGAAATTGGTAATTTAGCCAATTTAACATAAAGTTCAAAATATTCCAATTTCAAAATAGGGTGCAGAATAAACAATGCAGGCATTCCTGGCACTAAACTAACATTTCCTCTGTTCATTAGTTATGTTTTCAGTCTCTACAAATGAATTCCATTTTGATTTTTTTCACATAATAAATTTTTATTCAAACCAAAAAAATGGAAGATTTACTCTTATGCAATACTGTAATAATTGTACAAATAATATCACCACATTTGTGAACGTATATTAGACCCACCAGCTGGCGCATATTAGACGTGTGAGGTCATTTGTTTACTCTTGAACATCTGTAAAAAATGAACATTTCTGCTACATTGAGCTCAGTTTCAAGCCATTTTCACTACTAAAACCAATTAATATCATCTCTATATCTGTAATATATCTTCTATTCTATCAAATGAGACCAAGAAATTGCAAATACAACTAAAAAAGTATATGAAAAACACTGCAAAGTCGCTGTTTTAATAGAAAATTACGGTTTCAGTTTTTTTTATCTCATTATGCATTGTGTGCTACAGGATTTGTTTTATGTGGTGCACACTTACCACATAGATGTATTCTCACATATCTAGGCCAAAATTTACCGCTCAAAGCTTATCTGAGTGAGCTGAGCTCATGACGTAGAACTACGGTTTGGACCCAGAACTCAAAGCCGTAGAACTACGGCACGGACCCTGAAAAGGTTAATGGATTAAATGTGTGTCAACAAGTTAAAACGTGTCCGGTAACACTAACTTAAAAGAACTAAAAGTGTGATATCACACCCCACCAAACAGGATTGAGCAGGTAACTTTTCCTGATCTAAGTGCATGATGTCATGAGTTAGTTGGCAAGTGTTGCCACAAAATTTAATCTGAATATTTCTTTAGTAAAAATAAGGTTTACTACCAATGGATGACTAATCATATTAATTTGAAATACACGATGGAATAATATATATGTTTTGAATAAATCCCATGTAATATATTAAAAATGTTATTCGATGATGGCAATGAATGAAAATAATGCTATAAATATTTTAGGTGAAATGGTAAGAGTTCACTTGAAGAAAACATGGAGGTGGTTGTTGATAACTCTGTTGATTTAAACAAAGTGAAAAATCATACAAGTATGGTTTTTATAGAAATGTTATATACAATTAAGAGAGTTGAACCCATTCAAAGAAAAGATGCAGTGGAACTTGTTTTCTCAAAAGAAGAGATTGTGGCTGAGGTATGATAAATGACTCAACGATGGAGTGAAGAAATATGGGAAAATTTATTGTTACGAAAATGTGAAAGGAGTAGTCATTTATCTCAAATTTTTATTATACCAAAACCCAAAAACTTATACAAAAATGGATTTTGAAATGGCTGATCCTATTTTAGGTAAGTTTAATCATAATGTACTTATTTATAATTAATACTATTAAGCAACTATATGTATAAGGGAGTGTTGTGCATGTGTGAGTTACCCTCAGTCAATATCAGTGAATCGCATTTAACGCATCTAAAATGGGGAAACTTGGTGATTTTGTTATTATTTGTGAAGTGGTGAAAGATCTTCCTTGGTTAAAATTTTGCAACACTGTCAAACAACTCTTAAGGAAAGACGGTGAAACACTGAGTGAGAAAAATTATCAACGAGTTAAAAATTGGTTAGAAAATGATCTTGATTTGCGTGAATATAAAACAGATTTCATTGATGAAATGGTATCGGAATGGAGTGACGATCTGGTATATTATATTTTGGAAAACAATATATCTGAGAACTTTGTTGGTCAAATATTTAATAGAAGGTATAATCTGTGCATTTTACATAGATGGTACAACACAAAGAAGTGGAAATTAACTTGGAGAACTTTTCACAGTTATTAATAAATATATTAAAAACATTGAACCAAATGTGTGAGTAACTTATAAGGTAAGCAAAATTACTTACCTTGTAAGAATCGATTAGTTCAGTTAAATTAATATGAAGTTTTTTAGTTCATTAAGTTATCTAGAGGAATAATGACTCTTAGAGATATAGACTACATTTGAGCTAATAAGAGAAAGTAATAGTGTAACTCGCATTTACCTCTTCATGAAATGTGTTACATAATTGTATATCTCATTGTAAACTTGTACTTACCATTCGGAGTTACTTTAAGTTCATTTAACATGAGGAAGTAATACTTGATAGAGATTACTCAGATGTGTTAAGTTTGGGATAAAACTTTTCAGATTGTGAAAAATTCTTTTCGTTCTTTTTATTGAAATCGAGAAAATTTATTTTACAGGTGTTGATGTGATGGGGCTTTACAGGTGTTGATGTGACAGGACTTATAAGAACAAGAAAAAGACCTAGAGAGGAGGATTTATGATGAAGATGTTTAGAGAGTAACATGTGTTGTTTCACCAAGAATAGTTGAGTAATAATATGTGAATCATTCATAGAGAGAAATGCATAATAAAATATTTTAAGTCATGTTGATTTTGAAATCAATCCTTACCATGAAATTTTATAACAGGGAAAAGTTGAGGTGGAATACCAAAGAGGGAGTAATAAGGGGGACACAGAGTGACCCGACTTGATTCAACCTGTTGTACTCTCTCTCATGTTTTAGATCATTTGGGTTAAAGAAAGGAAATAATATTACTTGATGTTGTTGTTGGTTAGTGAGGTCCCAGGTGAACATCACGTGACGTCACACCACACCTGGGCTCGCTTGATTGAGTAGTTGGTGAATTTAAGAGAGGAAATAATATTACCTCATAGGGGTTACCATTCTTGATTAATTATTAAAAAATGAGAAAAAATTGTATGTATTATTGATATCGAGAAAAATCTTACCAATAGGGGTTGCCAATTTTTTTTTATTGTATTATCGATATAAAAATTGTGTCTACTTCTCGAGCCAGGAATGTTTACCAGAAACAATGTTCAATTGATTGTGAGAAATTTTAAGGGTAACTTCAAAATGTAACTCGAAAGTGTCCAAAAGTAAAATTGAAATATAAAAAATCTAATTTGGAAATTTTTATTTTATTTTTTAACACATCGGCCGATTCCCACCAAGGCAGGGTGGCCCGAAAAAGAAAAACTTTCATCATCATTCACTCCATCACTGTCTTGCCAGAAGGGTGCTTTACACTACAGTTATAACACTGCAACATTAACACCCCTCCTTCAGAGTGCCGGCATTGTACTTCCCATCTCCAGAACTCAAGTCCGGCCTGCCGGTTTCCCTGAATCCCTTCATAAATGTTACTTTGCTCACACTCCAACAGCACGTCAAGTATTAAAAACCATATGCCTCCATTCACTCCTATCAAATACGCTCACACATGCTTGCTGGAAGTCCAAGCCCCTCGCACACAAAACTTCCTTTACCCCCTCCAACCTTTCCTAGGCCGACCCCTACCCCGCCTTCCCTCCACTACAGATTTATACACTCTCGAAGTCACTCTGTCTCGTTCCATTCTCTCTACATGTCCAAACCACCTCAACAACCCCTCCTCAGCTCTCTGGACAATCGTTTTGGTAATCCCGCACCTCCTCCTAATTTCCAAACTCCGAATTCTCTGCATTATATTCACACCACACATTGACCTCAGACATGACATCTCCACTGCCTCCAGCCTTCTCCTCGTTGCAACATTTATCACCCATGCTTCACACCCATATAAGAGCGTTGGTATAACTATACTCTCATACATTCCCTCTTTACTTCCATGGACAAGGTTCTTTGTCTCCACAGACTCCGAAGTGCTCCACTCACCCTTTTCCCTCATCAATTCTATGATTCACCTCATCCTTCATAGACCCATCCGCCGACATGTCCACTCCCAAATATCTGAATACATTCACCTCCTCCATACTCTCTCCCTCCAATCTGATATCCAATTTTTCGTCACCTATTCTTTTTGTTATCCTCATCACCTTACTCTTTCCTATATTCACTTTAAATTTTCTTCTTTTACACACCCTACCAAATTCATCCACCAACCTCTGCAGCTTCTCTTCAGAATCTCCCAGAAGCACAGTGTCATCAGCAAAAAGCAACTGTGACAACTCCCACTTTGTATTTGCTTCTTTATCTTTTAGCCCAACACCTCTTGCCAAGACCCTCGCATTCACTTCTCTTACAACCCCATCTATAAATATATTGAACAACCACGGTGACATCACACATCCTTGTCTAAGGCCCACTGTTACTGGGAAATAGTCCCCTTCCCTCCTACACACTCTAACCTGAGCCTCACTATCCTCATAAAAACTCTTCAATGCTTTCAGTAACCTTCCTCCTATTCCATACACCTGCAACATCTGCCACATTGCCCCCCTATCTACCCTATCATACGCCTTTTCCAAATCCATAAATGCCACAAAAACATCTTTACCCTTATCCAAATACTGTTCACCTATATGTTTCACTGTAAACACTTGGTCTACACACCCCCTACCTTTCCTAAAGCCCCCTTGTTCATCTGCTATCCTGCTTTCTGTTTTACTCTTAATTCTTTCAATAATAACTCTACCATACACTTTACTAGGTACACTCAACAGACTTATTCCCCTACAATTTTTGCACTCTCTTTTGTCCCCTTTGCCTTTATACAAAGGAACAATACACGCTCTCTGCCAATCCCTAGGTACCTTACCCTCTTCCATACATTTATTAAATAATAGCACCAACCACTCCAAAATTATATCCCCACCTGCTTTTAACATTTCTATCTTTATCCCATCAATCCCAGCTGCCTTTCCCCCTTTTCATTCTACCCACTGCCTCACGAACTTCCCCTACACCCACAACTGGCTCTTCCACACTCCTACAAGATGTTATTCCTCCTTGCCCTACACACGAAATCACAGCTTCCCTGTCTTCATCAACATTTAACAAATCCTCAAAATATTCTCTCCATCTTCCCGATACCTCTAACTCTCCATTTAATAACTCTCCTCTCCTATTTTTAACTGTCAAATCCATTTGTTCTCTAGGCTTCCTCAACTTATTAATCTCATTCCAAAACTTTTTCTTATTTTCAACAAAATTTGCTGATAACATCTCACCCACTCTCTCATCTGCTCTCTTTTTACATTGCTTCACCACTCTTTTAACCTCTCTTTTTCTCTCCATATACTCTTCCCTTGAAGATGTTCAAAGTAATTCTGGGAGCATTCAAATATTGTTTTGGATGTGCTCAAAGTAATCTGGGAGTCTAATGTAATTTGGAAATGTTCCAATAGTAAAAGTATTTATTGTTTTAAGTGATCTTGTCCTATGTGATCTCAGTAATAGTGTTCTTGGTTGGTGATATGAGGGAATGTATATAAAAAAATGAATGTGTTCTGTGATCTTAGTGGTTTTTGAGATGAGTGATCTAAGTGGATTAAGATTAGTGTTCTTAGATAATGGTTTATCATCTTATAAAGTTGGTTATAATGATTTGAGGGGATGTTTATAAAAAATGTGATTATGTTATGTCTTAGTTTTGGTAATGTCCCATGTCTTAGTTGGAGGTGTATGACTTAGATTTTGAATATGTCTTAGGTTTGGTAATGTCTCATGTCTTAAATTTGTTGTGATTATGTCATGTATAAGATTGGTGAATATGCCTTAGTGATTATTATACGTCTTAGTTGTGATTATGCCATGTATAGGTTTGTTGATGTCTCATGTGTTAGTTGAAGGTGTTCAAATGATGTATGAGAGTGATTTGAAGGATAAGTTAGGATAGGTGTTGTTAGGTTGGGTTAGGTTAAATGTTATATGTTGTTTTGGTATTAATCAAATGGTGTTTTGGGAGGAATCGATGGTGTATTGGCAGTATTCAATGGTGTTTTGGTAGTGTTTTTGAAGGTGTTCAAATGATTTATGAGAGTGTTTTGAAGGTGATCAAATGATGTATAAGAGTGTTTTGGTGGTGTTCACCTATTTGTGGTTGCAGGGGTCGAGTCATAGCTCCTGGCCCTGCCTCTTCACTGATTGCTACTAGGTCATCTCTCTCCCTGCTCCATGAGCTTTATCAAACCTCGTCTTAAAACTATGTATGGTTCCTGCCTCCACTACGTCACTTTCTAGGCTATTCCACTTCCTGACAACTCTATGAGTGAAGAAATACTTCCTAACATCTCTTTGACTCATAGGAGTCTTCAACTTCCAATTGTGATCCCTTGTTTCTGTGTCCCCTCTCTGGAACATCTTGTCTCTGTTCACCTTATCTATTCCTCACAGTATTTTATATGTCGTTATCATGTCTCCCCTAACCCTCCTGTCCTCTAGTGTCGTCAGGCCGATTTCCCTTAACCTTTCTTCGTAGGACAATCACCTTAGCTCTTGGACTAGTTGCAAACCTTCGCACTTTCTCTAGTTTTTTGACGTGCTTGACCAGGTGTGGGTTCCAAACTGGTGCTGCATACTCCAGTATGGGCCTGACGTATATGGTGTACAGAGTCTTGAACGATACCTTAGTGAGGTATTGGAACGCTATTCTTAAAATTTCCAGCCGCTTGTATGCTGCAGCAGTTATCTGATTAATGTGTGCCTCAGGAGATGTGCTCGGTATTATACTCACCCCAAGATCTTTTTCCTTGAGTGAGGTTTGCAGTCTTTGGCCACCTAGACTATACTCTGTCTGCGGTCTTCTTTGCCCTTCCCCGATCTTCATGACTTTACATTTGGCAGGGTTAAATTCAAGGAGCCAGTTACTGGACCAGGCTTGTAGCCTGTCCAGGGTTCTGTGTAGTCCTGCCTGATCCTCGACTGATTTAAATCTTCTCATTAACTTCACATCATCTGCAAACAGGGACACTTCTGAGTTTATCCCTTCCGTTATGTCATTCACATATACCAAAAACAGTACAGGTCCTAGGACTGACCCTTGTGGAACCCCACTCGTCACAGGTGCCCACTCTGACACCTCGTCACCTACCATGACTCGCTGTTGCCTCGCTGTCAGATATTCTCTGATCCATTGCAGTGCCTTTCATGTTACGTGTGTATGATCCTCTAGCTTTTGCATTAACCTCTTGTGAGGAACTATGTCGAACGCCTTCTTGCAGTCCAACAAAATGCAGTCTATCCACCCCTCTCTCTCGTGTCTTACTTCTGTTACCTTGTCATAAAACTCCAGTAGGTTTCTGACACAGGATTTTCCTTCCCTGAAACCGTGCTGGTTGTCATTTATAAGCTTGTGTCTTTCTAGGTGCTCCACCACTCTCCTCCTGATGATCTTCTCCATGACTTTGCGTACTATACACGTCAGTGACACAGGTCTGTAATTTAATGCCTCATGTCTGTCTCCTTTCTTAAAAATTGGGACTACATTTGCCATCTTCCACACCTCAGGTAGTTGCCCAGTTTCAATGGATGTGTTGAAGATTTTTGTTAGTGGCACACTCAACATCTCTGCTTCCTCTCTAAGGACCCACGGAGAAATGTTGTCCGGTCCCACCGCTTTTGAGGTATCGAGTTCACATAGCAGCTTCTTCACTTCCTCCTCGGTTGTGTGTACTTCATCCAGCACTTGTTGGTATACCTCCCTATTCTTAATTCCTGGAGTCCTTCCTGTCTCCTCTGTAAAGACTTCTTTAAATCTCATGTTGAGCTCCTCACATACCTCTTGGTCGTTTCTTGTGAACTCCCCACCTTCCTTCCTCAGCCTGATTACCTGGTCCTTGACTGGTGTTTTCCTCCTGATGTGGCTATACAACAGCTTCAGGTCAGACTTGACTTTTGATGCTATATTCAAATTCATATTCTTTATTTCGTGTAATATACAAGGTGGGGTGTACTTATGATTATGCATTTTATGAAGTAGATATTACAAGATGGCCAATAATATGCCTAGGTATGCCTAGGTTTTTCAGGCAGTCTTATGATAGGTCTTACTCAATAGCTACACAATGATTATACAGATAGTAAGGTTAGGTAGGTAATTGTAGTGATTAACTAGGTTTACAAAATTTAAGTACTGGAATTTAAACATTTAAGAATTTAACAATTAGTATAAGAATTTAGCAATTAGTTTATATATTAATGATAAAGGTGATGTATTGGCATAATACAGTTTCTATATTGGAGTGTCTTAGGCAAACGTATGACTAGCTTAAGAATTATGAAGCAATAGTTGTATTAGAATTTTGGTTAGTACTGCGCAAATTAGGGGGAATCACAGATATCAATAAGTGTATTTTGCTTTGGATATGTGCAAGATAAAGTAGTTTTCATGTGGTTAGCTACTGGTCCTTTTAAAAATGGAGGTTGTGTCTGCAGTTCTAAAGTTTTCAGGCAAGGAGTTCCAGATTTTAGGCCCTTTTATGCGCATTGAATTTTTGTATAGATTTAGTCGGACACGGGGAATGTCAAAGAGATGTTTATGTCTGGTATTATGTCTATGGGTCCTGTCACAACTGTCAAGAAATTGTTTTAGCTCAGGGTTAAAGTTGGAATTTATTTTTCTATAAATGTAGATAGCAGAGTAGTAAGTATGGATGTTCTGAACAGTGAGTAGGTTTAGGTCTTTGAAGAGTGGGGAGGGTGCGGGGTGCTGCCTAGCGTTGGATTGCGTGATAATTCTTCCTGCGGCTTTTTGTTGGGTTATTATTGGCTTTAGGTGGGTAATTGCTGTTGACCCCCATGCACAAATGGCATATGTGAGGTAGGGATAGATGAGTGAGTAGTATAGTGTGAGTAGGGCTGATTGTGGTACATAATACCGTATCTTAGAGAGGATCTCCACAGTTTTGGACACTTTCTTTGTTGGGTGCTGAATTTCAGGCAGCTGTCAAGGTGAAGGCCCAGGAACTTGCCCTCGTTATGTTTAGCAATAGGTGTAGTGTTGATCTTAATGTTTAATTGTGGATCATCTGCTCTCTTGCCAAACATAATATAGAAGGTCTTATCAGTGTTGAGTGTAAGTTTATTGGCTGTCATCCATGTTGATATTTTTATTAATTCGTCGTTAACAATGGTATTAAGCGTAAAGGTTTGTGTGGGAGATGACATAAGTTGTGTCGTCAGCAAAAGTATTGGTTTCAGGTGTTGTGATACATTGGGAAGATCATTGATGTATAAGAGGAAGAGCAGGGGATAGGACACTTCCTGCGTACTCCGGTGTCTAGTGGTAGTGTCGTGGAGGATGTGTTTTTTAATAGTGATATACTGATACCTATTGGTGAGGTAGGATTTGAAGTATGCTAGTGCATGACCCATTCCATAGTGGTCAAGTTTGTGGAGTAGGATGCCATGGTTTACTGTGTCAAACGCTTTCCTTAGGTCAATAAAAAGTCCTAGTTTGGGTATTCCCTATTTTCGAGTGCTGTGTAAAGCAGGTCTATCATTTTACTATTGCATCGTTAGTGCTTTTTTTTCCTGAAGCCAAATTGGCAGGGGTTGAGTATGCTTGTGTCGTTATAAAGCAGGTATAATCACTTGTGGACAAGTTTCTCGAAGATTTTGGATAGCAACGGTAGATTTGATATAGGCCTATAGTTGTTTACGTCTGTAGGGTCACCACCTTTGTGTATTGGTGTAACCCTTGCTGTTTTGAGTAGTGTTGGGAAAGTGCTAGTTTCTAATGATTTAAAAAGTAATGAAATGGATATTGAAGGACATGAGCGGCTCGTTTATATTAAGGGTGGAACTTGGGACAGATCCCTGATTTATTTTTAAGTGACGATTATCATGGTGACTTCAGTGGGTTCAGTAGGTGCAAGATATAGAAATTTGGAAATTCCCATCTAGGTAATCCTTGCTCGGAGCATTGGTATCTGGGATTTTACTGGCAAGATTTGATCCTATGGCTGAGAAAAGTCATTTATCTTGTTTTCTGTATCAATAGGCTTTGTAGTGGTGTTTCGTTTGGGTTTAATTAGAACAATATCCCTCATGCTTGTGTAGCCCCCTTCCTTTTGTAGTTTCGTTTCTTCCTTCCTATTCCCGCTCCCTTCTCCACTTGGAAACTCAATTATATAATCAAAACACAGAACGAAATGATCAAAAGCTCGAAGGGGCCTTTCATACGTGATATCCTTGATGTCTGAATTACTCAAGGTGAATACTAGGTCCAGTCTTGCTGGATCATCCTCACCTCTCTCTCTCTGGTAGTGTCTCCAACATGTAGATGCATGAGGTTTTCCGTACCACATCCCTCATCTTGGCTCTCCATGATTCAGGACCCCCGTGGGCTCTAGGTTTTCCCAATCAATCTCCTTGTGATTAAATCACCCATAACTAGCAACTTTTTCTCTCCCTGTGTGGACTCTTCTGGCCACCTCGGCCGTGTTTACCATTGCTCTTTGTTTCGTCGTATTCTTCTCTTGGCCTTCTGCAGTTCTGTGGCAGGTTGTACATAGCAATTACCAAATTTTCAGACTGGATTGTTCCCTATGTAGTCCCTTTCGCCCATTCCATCTATTCCTTCCACTTCCTCAAATTCCCCCTTTTTTTAATGAGCAGTGCAACTCCCCCCTCCCCCTCTTCTCCTCTATCTTTCCTGAGGTTTTATATCCCGGTGGAAAGATTGCATCTGTTATCATCCTGGTGAGTTTCATTTTTGTGAGTGCTATTATATCTGGGGATGTTTCCTTTTTTTATTTCCTGCCATTCCTCACATTTATTTGTTATACCATCTGCATTTGTATACCAAACCTGCAACTTCTTTTCTAAAACCGTAGTCGGGGGGGTACGTTGGGGTTGGGAAAGGGAAACCTGATTAGAACTGGGTGGTTGGTGTAAGTGGGTAGTGAGGTGGGTGGAAGCATTGGGTATGACATGTGTTTTGGTTTAGATTGTTTATTTGCATTGGGGTGGCCCGGGTTTGGGGGACATCTGAAGGTATTTGAGTTTCCTTCTGAGTCGGGGTTTCCTGTCCATCTTTCTTTCTCCTTTGTCTCTATACCCTCTTTCAGTTTCTGTCTTTCTTCTCGTGTTCTGTCACGGTCGGATATTCCGGTAATCAATATCCCTTAGTCTTGCTCTCTGCAGATCCAGTTTGGGAAGTCAATTCGCCTTGAAAATCAATTGACTGGCGGATTTTCCTTTGACTTCATTCCCCAGAAAATTTCCCAAACTGGTCATGTCATCTTCACTGCTTTCATGATGATTTCAATCACTTTTTCTCCCCTTGTCTTCTGTTCTTTTTTCCCCCCTTCTGCTTCCTGAGCCAATGAATGATCTCACTCTTTCATTCTCTCACTGCCTATTTTTTCCCGGTCGATTTAGTTGCCTCAAATTAGCTTTCTTTCTTCAATTTTCAGTGCTTCTTCTAATCTCTGTATCTTAGCCTCCTTGTGTTCTCCTTCCTGCTTTCTGCAGCTATCATCCCCCCATTTTTTTTGCTTTCTGCAGCTACTCCCTCCATTTTCATGCTAACTCTCTATTTCCTTCCCCACTCATGTTCCTTTACCCTTGACTCTTCTAATCTTCTTTCGCAGACTCATCCTCCAGTCACTGTTTTCCATTCTGTTCCTGGCACAATTTTTTATTTTAGATGCCACAGAGTAAAAAACTTTGTATTTCTTGTGGTTGTTTGTGGTGTGATTGCCTGAGTGTTTGTGTGGGGTGGAGGAGAGAGAAACTGAAACAGGGGAAAAATGGAAGAGGTGGGGAGGGAAAAGAAAGGGAATATGAGGAGAAAAGGAGAAGGAGAAGAGGTGGAGAGAATGGGAGAGGGAGGAGAAGGATAGAGGGGGTTTCGGAAGAGTGAGGAGAGGTGGGGAGGAGCAGGGAAAGTGTGTTTTGTGTTAGTTTTGTGTGTGTGTGTGTGTGTGTGTGTGTGTGTGTGTGTGTGTGTGTTATTTTGTGTGTGTGTGTATGTGTGGGTTATGTGTGGGTAGTGGTGAAATTGTGTGTTATTGGCCTGTATGTGTATGTGTGTGTGTGTGTGTTAATTGTGTGAGTATGGTAAAATTGTGTGTTAGGGCCTGTGTGTGTGTGTGTGTGTAATTTTAAATGTGTGTTTATTGTGTGAAAAGAAATTGGTAAAATTTTTTGTGTGTTATGGTGTATGTTTGTATGGGGTTCTGCGAGTAACCCCGTAGTCTACAGTGCTCTACCTGGCCTGCCCCGACACCTGATCATCCAGTATGTATTCTATGTCACCTGTCTGCTCGCCCTTTTCTACTAATATCAATTGCTACTTGTTCAAAAACTTGATATCCCCATTTTTTATCTTACTATGAGAGTTGACCATTCACAAACAGCAAGGTTAGGAAAATTGGGAAATTACTCGAAAAACCCCGAAAACCACACATAGGTGAATACTTTCAATGCGTGCAGCTTGCCAGCGTGTAGAATCTGAGATTGTCCACTCGGTTTATGTTCTCCCTATATTACTTTTTTGTTTCTTGTCAAAATAATATTTAAACCCATTCACTGTATTACTTTACTTGTCACATATTTATTTCACTTTATTATCCCCGGGGACACCCCTGACAACGTCGCCTGGGGCACACTGGGGCCCCCTCTAACCGCAAATTTATTTCTAGTTCTTATAAAATGGTCTCCCCAAATTTAAAAAAGGCCACCCTCCCTAATCAACTTCAAAAAGGGTTTTTCACTACCCCCACACTGGTAACCTGCAGACCGGGTAGCCTCAAAACACTTATATTCACAAAGCATAAAGTTGTGACTCGCCCACGCGTTGTCCCTACGTTTTTTTTTGTTGTTTGTCAGAAGACATAAGGGATATGTCTGAAAATATGTATATATTCCCCATTCCTATATTATATTTCCGACGAAAAATATTATATTATCTGTCCCTATAATTTTCTATATGTATAGGTAGGTTGTCTTTTATTAATTTAAGTCTGGATTTTAGTTAACTACCATGGGTAGTTGGGTTTTCTTTCGGGTGAGTTCCCCCCCACCGAGGTCACATCTGTTTAGGAGGCGTTGTCTGAGCAGTTCCAGCCTAACTCTATCTTGGATAGTCTCCTCTTCCTTGAGCTCAGTATCTTTTCATCTTGGCTTACTCATGGTTCCTTTGTTTGTTCCCTCTAGGTTTCATTGTAGTACAGTCTTCGCTGTTCTGAGAGTTTTCTAATGTTACGGGAGTCTTTATTGAAAGACGGGAGGTCAAATACTCCTATTGCTATTTTTTGAATCCAGCGTTTTACTTGTTTGTTCATTTGTTTCTATTATCTAGATTATCACTTGATTAGTGGGTATTGTAAATAAGATTAATTATATCTCGAGATTTACGGCCATTAAATTCTGAAGAACCTATCTTCAGTAAAGAGAATATTTGTTAAAAAATTAAATATTAAATATATTAAGTTACTGTCCGATTATTATCACCTGATTGTAATTTAAAAAAAACCTAGAAAAAGAAATATTTATATAAACATAGAGTTGTCAAAAATTCCAACTCATTGTTACAAAAAGGAAAAAAATTTCCCGGGGCTATATAAATATATATAAAAGAAGATTAACCTAAATTTCCCCAGTTTTTCCCCCTCTCCTTTTTTGACAAAATTGAGTTTAAAATTTAAAACCCTTTTGTAAAAAGGGGGTACCTGTCGGGGAGCCCCTTTTCCAAGTCATTGGGGAAGAATCCGTAAAAAAAGTTAAACTAGGTATTATTCTTTCTTTCATTAATTTAAAAATTTTGATCAGGGAACCACATTTGGGAATTTTTTGGGAAGATCAAAATTGGGCCCAAAGTTAGATTCTTTAAAAACTCTAACATGTTGGCAAAGCCCCAATCTAGGAGTACCAAAAAAAATAAAATACTACACTGTCAATACTTTTCGATAATTAGAAACAAATTGTTTCGTGGGAGTGGGAGTCCTGAGCAGAGGATTCGGACTCTGAAAGTCTAGTATCTAAAAAGACTACCGGTGAGTCTTGAAAGAATTAGAAGGAAAAACCAAGTAGTTTTTTCCTGAGACAGAATCCGGTAAAACCTGTAGGGTAGATGAAATATTAAAGGGTCCCTTTGGGTGTTTTTATCTCCCTTGTCTTCTTGATTTTGTGTGTTTTACTCCCCTGTTTGGTTGCGGGGGCCGATTCACAGCTCCTGGCCCCGCCTCTTCCTGGCCACTACTGGGTCCCCTCCGCCATGAGCTTTATCATACCTCTTCTTAAAGCTATGTATGGAACCCCCCACCACGCTTCCCAAACTATTCCATTTTGACAACTCGTGACTAAAAAATATTTCCTAACATCTCTGTGGTTCTTTTTGGTCTTCCTTCCAACTGTGTCCCCTTTTTTGCTGTGTCCCATTTTGGAACATTCTGTCTTTGTCTACCTTGTCAATTCCTCTCAATATCTTATACGTTTATCTTTCCCCCCTTCTCTCCTTCCTCCAGTGTCGTCGGTCGTTTTTCCCCCCCCCCCCTCGAGGACTCCCCCTTTGCCCCGGGGGCTAGTCTTGTTGAAAACCCTTTTTCACTTTCTCAGCTTCTTTACGTGTTTCAAAAAGGGGGTTCCAAACTGGGCGCTCCCAGTATCCCAACTTTTCAGGGACAGGGGGCCTGAACGATTCTTTATTAAGATATCGGAATGCTGTTCTTAGGTTTGCTAGGCGCCCATATGCTGCAGCAGTTATTTGGTTGATGTGCGCCCCAGGAGATGTGCCTGGTGTTATACTCACCCCAAGATTTGTTTCCTTTATTGAGGTTTTTGTCTCTAGCCCCAGACTGTAATCCATCTGCGGTTTTTTTGCCCTTCCCCAACCCTGACTTTGCAATTTGCTGGGGTTGAACTCCAGGGCCAATTTCTGGGCCAGGCTTGCGCCTGTCCAGATCCCCCTTTTAGTTTTTCCTGATCCTCGTCCGATTGAATTCTTCTCATCAACTTCACATCATCTGCAAACAGGGACATTTCCCGTCTATTCCTTCCGTTATGTCGTTCACAAATACCAGAAACAGCACCGGTCCTAGGACTGCCCCCGTGGGAAACCCCCCTCGTCACCAGGCCCCCCTTGAACCTCGTCGCGTATCATGACTGCTGCTGTCTCCCCGACAGGTGTTCCTGACCCCTTGTATGCCTTTCCCCGTTCCCCCCGCCCGGTCCTCCACCTTCTGCACTAATTCTTTTTGTGGAACTGGTCAAACGTCTTCTTACAGTCCAAGAATATGCAGTCTACCCACCCCTTTTTTCTTGTTTTTTTGCTGCCCCCGTGGAGAACTCCAGTAGGTTTGTGAAAAGGATTTCCCCTCCCGAAACCGTGTTGAATCCCAGGGATGCAGCTTGTCCAGGTGCAGTAGCCTGTGATTGCCCCAAATTGATGTGATTTTCCCGGGGGTTTTCCCTTTCGTTTCTTGTCGATATATAATATAACCTATTCACTGTTTTATTTTTTCCCTTTTCACATAATTTTTTCCCTTTGTTATTTTGGGGGGCCCGTGGCAACGTCGCCTGGAGCACACTGGGGCCCCCCCTTAAACCCCCCCCACCAAATATTTATTTCTAGTTCATTTAAAAAATTTTGGCTCTCCCCACCCTATGTGGCTCAGGGGCCCTTTTTAAAACGCTTCAAGGGTTGTTTTAACCCCGCAGTACCCTTTGGGGAACCCCCAAAAAATTTTATTCACAGAGCACTAAAGTTGTGACTCGCCCAATCGGGGTCCTTGTCTGTAATTGGAACACACCT
>WNWK01033181.1:0-21348 GCA_009830355.1 Cherax destructor | reverse complement strand
GGAGAATTGGACTTGCCCCATAGACCAGTACCCGCTGCAGTGTTCCTTCTTTCTTATGTTCTTAAATAATTAAACAACTAAATATTTACACATTAAATAAGGGGAAATTTTCATTGGTAGGTATTGTGATTCATCGATAAAGATATTCAGAAAAGAAGTAAGGTGAGTGAATGACAAATTAAGTGGTAAATTTCATGACGATATGAATATTTGTAAGAGGCAAAGTGTAACCACTGATGATTGTACTGAGAAATATTCTAATGAGAAATTGTATGCAAGTGAGAAAAGTACAAGAGGGTAATTCTGATAAAATAGTGGAGGAATGGAAGGCAGCAAGACAATGAAGGTTAATCAGAGTAGACAACAATACGGAGGTGAAAATCAAGATAGTAACCACAGAAGAGTTGCTCCACCAGGACGTAACTCACCTCACGAAGGAAACTTTATATAAACACGAATATCCCCCTCATCTCTTAATATATTTTCTAAAGCCCCGTCTCACTTCTCCAGACATACTATTCTCTGATATCAGATGCAACACTAAACGCCCAGATTCTGCCAGTACGTGCAACATCCCCATCCCTACCATGACTAACCTCTTATTAAAAAAGTGTCTAATATACAAATACCGCAAGATGAAAATACAAATAGCACAAGAAAAAAGCATACTCCCGCAGTATGAATGAGAGAGATGCAGCGTACCTACTTATGAGCCTAACCATTTTGTTTTGATTGTAAGGTCCGTGTAATAAATTTTTGGTAAAGTTTATCATGAAATGCTAAGCCAGACTGCACTCAACGTTGGGGAACACGCACCTGTGTACAATATACAGCCATGCTGGTGTACCAGGTAGAGGATGGCCTGTACAGGGAGAGATTCTAGAGGATGGGCTGTACCAGGGAAGATTCTAAAGGATGGGCTGTACCAGGGAAGATTCTAAAGGATGGGCTGTACCAGGGAAGATTCTAAAGGATGGGCTGTACCAGGGAAGATTCTAGAGGATGGGCTGTACCAGGGAAGATTCTAAAGGATGGGCTGTACCAGGGAAGATTCTAAAGGATGGGCTGTACCAGGAAGATTCTAAAGGATGGGATGTACCAGGAAGATTCGAGAGAATGGGCTGTACCAGGGAAGATTCTAAAGGATGGCTGTACCAGGAAGATTCTAAAGGATGGGCTGTACCAGGGGAAAATTCTAAAGGATGGGCTGTACCAGGAAGATTCAAGGATGGGATGTACCAGGAAGATTCAAGAATGGGCTGTACCAGGAAGATTCTAAAGGATGGGCTGTACCAGGAAGATTCTAAAGGATGGGCTGTACCAGGAAGATTCTAAAGGATGGGTGTACCAGTGAAGATTCTGAAGGAAAGGGCTGTACCAGGAAGATTCGAGAGAAAGGCTGTACCAGGAAGATTTAAAGGATGGGCTGTACCAGGAAGATTGTAAAAGGATGGGCTGTAACAGGAAGATTGTAAAAAGGGTGGGCTGTAACAGGAAGATTCTAAAGGATGGGCTGTACCAGGAAGATTCTAAAGGATGGGCTGTACTAGAGAAGATTCTAGAGAATGGGCTGTACCAGGGAAGATTCTAGAAAATGGGCTGTACCAAAGAAGAGTCTAGAGAATGGGCTGTACCAGGGAAGATTCTAAAGGATGGGCTGTACCAGGGAAGATTCTGAAGGATGGGCTGTACCAGGGAAGATTCTAGGCTAGAGGATGGCTGTACCAAGGAAGAATTTAGAGGATGGGCTGCACCAGAGAATATTCTAGAGAATAGGTTGTACAAGGAAGATTCTGAAGGATGGGCCGTATCAGGGAAGATTCTAAAGAATGGGCCGTATCAGGGGAAGATTCTAAAGAATGGGCTTTACCAGGAAGATTCTAAAGGATGGGCTGTACCAGGAAAGATTCTAAAGGATGAGCTATACAAGGGAAGATTCTGAAGGATGGGCTGTATCAGGAAGATTCTGAAGGATGGGCTGTACCAGGGAAGATTCTAAAGGATGGGCTATACCAGTTAAGGTTCTAAAGGATGTGCTGTACCAGGAAGATTATGAAGGATGGGCTGTACCAGGAAGATTCTGAAGGATGGTCTGTACCAGGAAGATTCTAAAGGATGAGCTATACAAGGGAAGATTCTGAAGGATGGGCTATACCAGGGAAGATTCTGAAGGATGGGCTATACCAGTTAAGGTTCTAAAGGATGAGCTGTACCAGGGAAGATTATGAAGGATGGGCTGTACCAGGGAAGATTCTGAAGGATCGGCTGTACCAGGGAAGGTTCTAAAGGATGGGCTGTACCAGAGAAGATTCTAGAGAATGGGCTGTACCAGGGAAGATTCTAAAGGATGGGCTGTACCAGGGAAGATTCTGAAGGATGGGTTGTACCAGGGAAGATTCTGAAGGATCGGCTGTACCAGGGAAGATTCTAAAGGATGGGCTGTACCAGGGAAGATTCTGAAGGATGGGTTGTACCAGGGAAGATTCTAAACGATGGGCTGCATCAGGGAAGATTATGAAGGATGGGCTGTACCAGGGAAGATTCTAGAGGATGGGCTGTACCAGGGAAGGTTCTAAAGGATGGGCTGTATGTACCAGGGAAGGTTCTAAAGGATGGGCTGTACCAGGGAAGGTTCCAGCTTAAGATGGTTAATAAATCAACATTGTAACAAGACCAGCAGTTTGAGAGGAGGTTTCTGTTATCAAATAATCATGAAGATAAAACAACTTGAGGACAAACTAATTTTGGTAATGCAGGTGTTTCAAGGTGAGTTGTGTAGCCGTAGACCTGGTTCAGTGTTCCTCCCACATGATTAATGTAGGAAGTAACAATAGTTAATAATGGGACATTCTTCTTCGTGTTGTGGGTGGCATTTTTTTTTTTTTTTTGGGGGGGGGAGGAGTTAAGCAGTGTAATTTATTTGTACCTGACATGACTCAGGATTGGTGTGTGTATTGAGATATGAAATAATGGTCGCATTATTTCATATTATTTTCACATGTAGATATGTTCTTGTATGCTAATTACATTCATTCATGTGTACTGAACATGTACATGACCAACTGCGTTGATAAATATTTTTTATTAATGCTATATTGGTCTTATGCAAATTTCTCCTATTCCATGTATGCCTATCATCATCTACATTACCCATTGTTATTGTCATTGTTTTGTATTACTACGTGTATTCATTAAATTTAATCTACATATAACAGCGAATGTATTTCTTTCCTTCATGTAATGAATGTTTTCCAAAGAATATTTGTCGAAATCCACAATGAAACTCTTGAAGAAACGACGACGACGACGACGACGACGGCGGCGGCGGCGGCTGCTGCTCCTCCTCCTCCTCCTTCTCTTACCAGAGACTGCAGATGTCTGCCCTGATCGCCAGTAGAGGTAGCAAGTTATATTTTTCATTGATCTATACTTAAAATAGTTATTTATTTCTATACCTATTCATTACTTTCTACAAGGGTCTCTTCTGTTCTGGCCCTACTTGAATTTTTCCATTCCCTTTTCTAGAAGAGGTGACGGAAGCGCCTACACCTTTTCATTTTTGTGTGTGTTATGTCTTCTCTTCCAATTGTTCCTTTTCTTATATTTCACGTAAAGCCTTTTTTTTCCACTGGCAGTGAGTGAGGTCATCAACAACACTGACCCTGAAGAACCTTACCTAACCCGACCTGACTACTCGACACCCCAGCCACACAGACGAAGCTGACTGGAAGCATTAATGCAATATTCACTAGTGGATTTCCACCTAGTAAGGAAAGAGAGAATAAACAGTGATCTTGTTAGAGATACGTAGAGTTTTGAAAAAGAATAATAATCTCTGCAAAGAAAACTTCAAAGGTTACAGAAAAAAAGAAAACAGAAATACACGGAAGGTAATAAGAGCAGTAATGTATAATCCTGTGAAGAACACAAGAGGACCCCGACACGAGTGCCAGGTAAATAGAGCAGTCATATGCATCGTGAAAGACGCAGCACACAGCAAACAGCTTGAAGGTAATGCTATAGATATCGGGAACTTTAAATCACTAAGAAATTGACTGAAAGAAAAGTCAAACACACAGAAGGCCAGAAACACGAAGAAAAACTATTGAAGGAAGTAAATGAAAGAATACACGAACAAAATTTTTAAAGCCACTACGAGGTTACGAGGAGACGATGAATCAACAAGCCTGGGTCTGGTATTTTTTCCAAGCCAGAAAGATATCAAATATGAGGACGTCTTGGTGCCAGTCACTTCTTGATCCTACGTGTTGATTACCAGGTGAGTGCGGCGCGAGTGCGGCGCGAGTGCGGAGTTATGCAAGAAGGAAAAAAATGGTACAAAAGATGACGTAGAGTTTACTAAGAAAATATTGCAGGAAGAGAAAGACAGATATTTTATAAGCAAAAAATGAAAAGGAAGGAAGGAAAGAGAGAGAGAGAGAGAGAGAGAGAGAGAGAGAGAGAGAGAGAGAGAGAGAGAGAGAGAGAGAGTCATGTTTACAAAGAAATGCATTGAGATAATGACAAAAAGAGCCTGGAGGGTATAAACAAAGGAAGACATGGAATACAAGGATCTAGCCAGGAGAGCTAGGAACGAATTTGCTAGGATACAAAAAAAGGGCAGAAATATAACTCAAAAAATGACACAGAATCAAAAGTATAAATAGAAGTTAATCTTACGTATAGCCACACAAGGAAAATAACGGTAAAGAATAAAGTAACATTAAGACGTGTGACTAAAATAACTGAAATTTCAAAGAGTATCATGAGAGGTACTCAGGTGGAGAGGCAGGAAGGAGTATCATGGGAGGTACTCAGGTGGAGAGGCAGGAAGGATTATCATGGGAGGTACTCAGGTGGAGAGGCAGGAAGGAGTATCATGAGAGGTACTCAGGTGGAGAGGCAGGCAGGAGTATCATGGGAGGTACTTAGGTGGAGAGGCAGGCAGGAGAATCATGGGAGATACTCAGGTGGAGAGGCAGGCAGGAGTATCATGGGAGGTACTCAGGTGGAGAGGCAGGAAGGAATATCATGGGAGGTACTCAGGTGGAGGCAAGGAGTATCATGGAGGTACTCAGGTGGAGAGGCAGGCAGGAGTATCATGGAGGTACTCAGGTGGAGAGGCAGAGGAGTATCATGGGAGGTACTCAGGTGGAGAGCAGGCAGGAGTATCATGGGAGGTACTCAGGTGGAGAGGCAGGCAGAGGTATCATGGGAGGTACTCAGTGGAGAGGCAAGCAGGAGAATCATGGGAGGTACTCAGGTGGAGAGGCAGCAGGAGTATCATGGGAGGTACTCAGGTGGAGAGGCAGGCAGAGAGTATCATGGGAGGTACTCAGGTGGAGAGGCAGGCAGGAGTATCATGGGAGGTACTCAGGTGGAGGCAGGCAGAGGTATCATGGGAGGTACTCAGGTGGAGAGGCAGGCAGGAGTATCATGGGAGGACTCAGGTGGAGGCAGGCAGGAGTATCATGGGAGGTACTCAGGTGGAGAGGCAGGCAGAGGTATCATGGAGGTACTCAGGTGGAGAGGCAGGCAGGAGTATCATGGGAGGTACTCAGGTGGAAGGCAGCAGAGTATCATGGGGAGTACTCAGGTGGAGGCAGGCAGAGGATCATGGAGGTACTCAGGTGGAGAGGCAGGCAGAGGTATCATAGGAGGACTCAGGTGGAGAGGCAGGCAGAGATCATGGGAGGCACTCAGGTGGAGAGGCAGGAGGGTATCATGGAGGCACTCAGGTGGAGAGGCAGGCAAGGTATCATGGGAGGACTCAGGTGGAGAGGCAGGCAGGGTATCATGGGAGGACTCAGGTGGAGAGGCAGGGATCATAGGAGTACTCAGGTGGAGGCAGGCAGAGGATCATGGAGGCACTCAGGTGGAGAGGCAGGCAGAGGTATCATGGAGGTACTCAGGTGGAGGCAGGCAGGAGTTCATAGGAGGTACCAGGTGGAGGCAGGCAGAGGTATCATGGAGGTACTCAGGTGGAGAGGCAGGGAAGGTAAGGATAAGGGGAGGAGAACAGGAGTAAGAGTCTCCAGGTGTAAGGACTTTGGTTATCATGGAGGTACTCGTGAGAATGAAAGTGCAACATCATGATCCAGTAAACAGATTGATACCAGAATTCAACAGGATGATACCACTGATATTCAACAGTGACCACTGATATTCAACAGATTGTATACATGATATTAACAGATTGTATACCACTGATATTCAGGTATTGTATACACTGATTCAACAGTGTATACCACTGATATACAAAGTATTAATCCACGATAAAAAGTATTGGTCACGATATACAACAGATTTATACGTCGATATACAACAGATTGTATACGTCGATATACAACAGTATTGATACGTCGATATACAACAGTATTGGAACCATAGGAGAAAGTAAACAGTGATACTATAACGATAGATTGTATACCACTGATATTCAACAGTATTGTATCCACGATATTCAACAGTATTGTATACCACGATATTCAACAGATTGTATACCACTGATATTCAACAGTATTGTATACCACTGATATTGAAACAGTACTGTATACCACTGATATTCAACAGTATTGTATACCATTGATATTCAACAGTATTGTATACCACTGATATTCAACAGTATTGTATACCACTGATATTCAAAGTATTGTATATCACTGATATACAACAATATTGTATACCACTGATATACAATAGTATTATATACCACTGATATTCAACAGTATTGTATACCACTGATATTCAACAGTACTGTATACCACTGATATTCAACAGTATTGTATACCACTGATATTCAACAGTATTGTATACCACTGATATTCAACAGTATTGTATACCACTGATATTCAACAGTATTGTATACCACTGATATTCAACAGTATTGTATACCACTGATATTCAACAGTATTGTATACCACTGATATTCAACAGTATTGTATACCACTGATATTCAACAGTATTGTATACCACTTATATACAACAATATTTTATACCACTGATATACAACAGTATTGTATACCACTGATATACAACATATACAGGATCCTGGACAAAAGATTCCTTTTAAACGTTATATGCAATGTGTGATAGGCTCATCTTGAGGCAAGTGACTCCTGCGTGGAACCCGCGGGGGTCAGCGCCCCCGCAGCATGGTCCTAGACCAAGTCTCTGGGCTGGTCAAGCCTCATCAACTAGGCTGTTACTGCTATATTCATGTAATCCAACGCACTAACTACAGCCCGGCTGGTCAGAAATTGATTTGAGGAACTTCTCAATTTCCCTTCTTGAAGACGGACAGAAGTTTGTTGGTAAGTCACCTTATGCACGAAAGGAGGGTGTTGAAAAGTCGAGGACCTCTGACACTCGTCGAGTTCTCTCTTAGTATACTCGACATGCCTCTTTTATTTATTGGAAGTACTCTGCACTATCTGCCTAGTCTCTTGAGTTCAAATGGAATTACGTCGGTTTACAGGTTTAGGACCAGTTTCTGCTATATATTCCAGGTGTACATAATGATGTATTGGATATTGATAATACTGAATTAAGGGGGTGAACTGCTAGGAAAGATGTATGGAATTCATAAGAAAAACATTAGGTGAGGGAGGATTACATGGGGAAAGACATGATCATGATAGAGTGGATATTAAACGGGGACAAGATGTTTGAGATAGTGAGGGAGCCAGTGGACATAGATGCAGCTCAAGACAGGTATTTCTCAGAAAATTTTGATAGCATATGAGACGAGATGGGTAGGCACACACCATAAACTATCAAAATTCGATATAACCGGGCCTTAAGGCTACGAACCAGTAAAACCTATCAATAAGATGTAGGGACAAGCTGCTTTACGACTCAGTCGCAATGGGTTGAAACCCCACCCGTTCCGTGGTTTGTTTCCAATTGTGTTATTACGATACTGCGAGTCATAATAGATGCACACATACATACCCTAAGGGCTGAGGCGTTTTATAATCAGAGAAGTGTGGATAAGATTAACAGCATTTCAGCAACCATTATAAAAAATATCATTACTCTAAAACGATTACTAAGTATAGGAGTAGGTGAGTACAAATAGGAAGCGAGTCTGTCTGGCGCTCAGCAGACGGAGGATCGAGCCTCCACCACGTCTTGCGCTGAATGACCCACATGGGTTTAGCGCTTAACATGAATTAATAAAAAAAAAAAAGATTACTAAGTATCAGTAAGGAGAACAATAACACTTACCAAGACTGTGGGTGAGCCAGGGGTCTGAGAGGCAGCCAGAGCCATCTATCTGAAATTTAAATCATCCATCAGAGAGTTTCGAATTTACTGCAGAGAGAAAAGGAAACGAGAGAGCAAGGAAAATTACGATCAAAGTCTGGAAGAACAGCAGAGAAAAATGACACGTGGGTTACAAAGTTGGTACAGCCATGTGGGAAAAATAAGTGAGGAGATACTGGACTTAATGCAGCTAATGACAGATGGACTAGAATTATAACTAAAGAAAAAATTCTTGGGTAAATTTGTGAGGCATTAAGAAGAAAGAGAAGCGAGGAATAGTGGATTTACAGACTTGGAAAGACTGACGGAGGTAGTCAGTCAGATGGGGAAGAAACGTAAGTAATGGGACATCAAAGAGATTAATGACGAAGAGGAGATCGAAGATATTAACTGAATATCGATAGCCATGGAAGAAAATTATTGAACAGGAGGAAATTGTATTTTTTTCCCCTTAAAACAAGAAGATACATCTGCTGAAGGTGGTATTTGTAGCAAAACAGCGAGAATAAAGGTGAGTGATGAAGGACTTAGACAAATATAAAAGCAATTACGAAGGTCAAATGAAGAGAAAAAGAAAAGGTGGTAAAAGTAGACGGTACACGGGACCATAGAGTAAAGGGCCCAATTACGTTCAAAAGAGGAGAAACAAGAGCTGATACACAGGAGTCGTCCGTCTCCACGTACCTACCAAACAACCCACCAAAGTAACAAATAACTATTATGCCTATTCTCCTTTGTTTCCCTTCCTTTCACAGCCACTCAAGAATATCAACTTTTAACCCAACCTTGATCCACCCTCAATGATCCACTCCCTCTTCCCAACACTCCATATATACTCCACACCCAACAGAGAAATCCAGTACCTTCTACTGCAGATATTAGTATCCAAGATTCTTTGGGTACCAGATGACCTCAACCACACCAGGAATATAAATACCCCATCTCTCTCCCCTAACACGCATCAAGACAAAAATGAGACTGAAAACTAACCCAGACTGAAAAGTAACCCAGAATGAAAAATAACCCAGACTGAAAAGTAACCCAGAATGAAAAATAACACAGACTGAAAAATAATCCAGACTGAAAAATAACCCAAACTGAAAAATAACCCAAACTGAAAAATAACCCTAACTGAAAAATAACCCAGACTGACAACTAACCCAGACTGACAACTAACCCAGACTGACAACTAACCCAGACTGACAACTAACCCAGACTGACAACTAACCCAGACTGACAACTAACCCAGACTGACAACTAACCCAGACTGACAACTAACTCAGACTGACAACTAACCCAGACTGAAAACTAACCCAGATGATTACCTAAATGAAGGAAGAGGAGAGACGTCGTCAGAGGAAATGAACTATAACAAGTGGAATATTCCTACCAGGGTAGCAAGCAGTGGGGAAGGACTGCAGGTATCAACACACAAAATAAACAGAAACAGCATTAGGGTGAGAGTGGGATGATGCAGCAAGAATGGACCTGATTTGTACCTAAAATAAGGCTCGATACACAGGACACAAAAGATGCTAACTTTCTAAACCGATGATGCAACATAATTCTGAACTTTAATTACCTGGAAAAAAAATTGATCCTAGAGAGGAGCAAGGAAAGCGGAGGGAGAGTAAAACTGGACAACAGAAAGGAGACAGTAAAACAGTGAGAAGCTTCCCAAAGTACTGTGGCAATGAGGAATAAAAGTCAGTGCAGATGGAATATTTATATTGAAGATGCCAGGTGGCGGAGGAAAACTTTGTACCAGAATAAAAAATGGCAGCATTAGGAGCAGAATATGTCTATTGTTCCACTTCAAATATATAAAGCGGTTAACTAAAAAAAAATCCAGAGCATGGATATCTGTTACATCAAAATCATTGGAATTTGATATATCTACATGTGTTCTTAAAGAACAAACACGTTTGCAGTAGAGACATGAAGCTGGACTTGAGCTAGAGCTTAGCACAGCCGTGTTGGTGTGTGATTCCTCAGTAACCACCTGAAATGTGGTCACAGTGGTGGCCTTGTTTAACCTTCCTAGGATATAGCAACATATCTAGTTGAATGAATCTTATTAGGCCGGCATGGTACAGTGAATAATATACTGGCCTGTTAGTTTTGAAATTAATTCGCCGTTTTTTGAGTTGTTTACAACAGTTATGATTTTGCGAATCAAGAAGAAGAATTTACGAGAAATGACATGAAGCTGCCAGGAGTTCAGAATAAGATTTAAGGCGACACGTAAGTTTCCCCAGTCTTCTAATAACATGTTTATTTTTCCACTATAATCTACCTTGTCCATAATTACTATCACATTTGCTTTATCCGTTTCGTAAGGTGAAGTCCAGGATCTTTCCTTAATTCATGTTATAACTTAACAAATCTTTGATGACACAACACTGAAGAGTCAAAGAAAAACAGTTCATTAACGAGTACGGGACAATACACACAACAGCAGAATTAAGGAAAGAAAATAGTGAGCTCGATACCTTGAAGGCAATGGAACATCATTTCTCTCTGGGCTCTGAAAAAAGAAGCAAAAATACCGTGTGAATTACTAGCCAATATCTTCAAGAAGTCAAATGAAACAGAACAACTGCTGGAGTTGAGAAGAACAGCAAATCTGGTCCTAAAACTTAGAGGGAGTAGCAGACAGGTAGGGCTCACCAGGCCAGTGTCACTGACATGCACGGTATGCAAAGTTGTGATGAATACAATCAGAAGAGTGATGGAGCACCTGGAAAGCAGCAAGTTCCTAAGCTGCAGCAGCACGGTATTACAGATGCTAAATCCTGTCTCACAAATCTGCAAAAATTCTGTGACAACGTAAGAGAAGCGAAGCAGGAGAGAGGAATGGGTGAACTGCATATTTTTGGAGTGTACGAAGGCTTTTGATACAGTATCACACATGAGACCGGACAAAAGCTAGAGGTGCAGGCAACAATAACAGGGAAACACCTACATTGGATCAAGGAATACTTAGCAAGAAGGAACAAGTGACTGTCCGGGAAGAGAAGTCAGTCAGAATGATGGATGAGTGGTGTTCCACAAGACAGTACTGGCACTAGTACGCTTTCTAGTGCACCTGAAACTAGAGTCAGCGGTAACCCTGTTCCTTGATGGTGGTAAATTTAAGCAGGAATTAAAAAAAAAAAAAAAAGTAGAGAACAAGGAATGACTTCAAATGGACGTAGATATACTGCAGGTCTGATCTGCTAAGTGGTTAAAAGAATTTATTCCCAGCAATGTAAAGCTACTCTAATTTTAGAAAGGAAAAGAAAACCGGAAGTGGAAAACGGATTCAGTGAATTAAAGCTGCAAGCCTCTCTTAAAGAGAAGAAATTCAAGGTGAGCATTGTTCCCAGTATATCGCGTGAGGTAAACATCAGAGTATTCCGCAGAAAATGCGTGTCTGGCAAACCTATGATAAGCTTTCATGACCATCAGCAAAGTCATTCGTGACACTGTTTACGGCACATGTCAGGCCCAGCCTGGAACATGCAGCACCAGTGTGGAACCCACACCAGATATCAAGAAACTGGTAAAAGGTGTGAGGTTTGCAATGAGACTAACCCCGGAGTTAAGAAGCATGAACTATGAGAGGGACTAAACTAAACCTGACGACGCTCCAGATCCGAGGGATCAGGGGTGACATGATAGCATGCAAAATATTGAAGGAATTAAGAGGATGGACACGGACAAACTGTTTGAAATTTGGGAAAGAGGAACACAAGTCACCGGGATGTTGGTAAATGATATTTCTTCAGCCACAGAGTGGTCACTAAGCGGAATGACAAACAGGAAGTGGTAAAGAATTACATCCATACATAGCTTTAAGAACAGGTATGACAGGAGTTCCGAAACCTAAAAGTGGCCAACAGAAATGCGGGGTCAGGATCAGAGACCTGACCCCTGCACTTCCACAACACAGGTGAATACAAGTGAGGTGCTATCAAAAAAGTTCCCGGACTAGAATTTTTGTGCAATAAGTAGGTGAAATATGGTGAGTGCACAGGTTACGCTGCTCAGTACACTGTTGTGAAGCAGCGTGGAGGGTTTCACTGCTGTCCGTCATTCCATTGATGTTAGACGGACATTTTTTTTTTGTCATGTTGTCAGTAATTGTGATTTTTGTTTTTGTAACGGAATGGAATCTTTAAAAGAAAGAACAGCGTGTGTGTATGAAACTGTTTCAGGCTTAGTAACACGGTTAGTGAAACTCGTAAAACGCTTCTGCAAGCATTCGGCAGCGAAGGAAGGGGTTGGACAGTGTTTTGAATGGTTTTCTTGTTTCAAATTAGAACGAGAATCACTTGAGGACGACGAACGCTCTGGTCGTCCATAACGTCGAAAATAAACGCCAGCATTGAAAAAGTGGGGAAGACTATTTACAAAGATGGTCGTCAGAGTATCCAGGACACTGCAAGCGTTGTGGGAATTTCTTTTGGGTCGTGTCATAGAAATTTTACTGAAACTCTGAACACGAGAAAGATCATCGTTTTCTGGCCAAACACAAAATGGAAGCCTTCCTCCACCCTCCCTACTCCCATCATCTTGCCCCTTGTGACTTTTTTCTCCTCCCATAAATAAAAATGGCATATAATGGGCGGCGTTTAACGACTTGGAAGAGATTCAAGCAAAGCTGCAGGCCGTGTTAGATGCCGCAAGGAAAGAGTTCCAGAAATGTTTTGAGAAGTGACAAAGGCGATGGGATCAGTGTATAACCTCCCAATGAGAGTACCTCACGGGAGACAACTTCGTCTAAGTTATAAAGTAAGCTTGTGTACTTTTTTTGAGTAATCCAGGAACTTTTTAATATCACCTTTTATTGGCGCGTTTTAACCCCCATCCATACACACACATAGGCACACAAAGTCAATAGAAACAGAGAAACTGCCAAATGTAGTCCCAATATTTAAGGGACAGACAGGAAGCATTAAACTACAGGTCAGTGTCACTGACTTGCAAAGTATGTAAGGTTATGGAGATTATCACGAGAAGAAGAGTGATTGAGAACCTAGAAAGGAGTGGCTTCATTAACAACGACCAACAGGTTCATTAACAACGACCAACAGGTTCATTAACAACGACCAACAGGGCTTTAAAGATGGTAAAGCTTTTCTGACAAACCTACTGAAGTTGTGTGAGAAAGTAACAAGAGTGAGGCAGGAGAGAGAGAGAGGGCTGGGTAGATTACATGTTTGTTGTGTTGTAAAACTTTTCACACAAACTGCGCAGTTGACTGGGGAGCCTAGACACCAGGCAGGGAGCCTAGACAGCAGGCAGGGAGCCTAGACAGCAGGCAGGGAGCCTAGACAGCAGGCAGGGACAACTGGATCAAGGAACACGCGTGATTGTTCGGAAGTATCAAAATGTCTATGTGTGACGAGTGGGATTCCGCAAGGATCAGTACTACGACTGGTTCAATTTCTTGTGTACATGAATGACATGGAAATAATGAGGAACATACAACTAGAGGAGGACCAGGAAAGACAGACTGTAGGTCTGGTTTGAAAAGTAACTATTAGAATTTAACCACAACAACTGCAAAGTTATGAAGAATTTAGGGATAGGCAAAGAAAACCGCTAATGGAATATAGGCTCTAGGGAAGAAAGGCTACAAACCTCACTCAAGGAGGACATCGGTTTGAGCATTGTCCTGAGCACATCGCCTGAGACACATCGACCGAATAACCGCTGCAACAAATGCGAGTCTGATAAATCTATGACAAGCTTTCCGGAAACTAAGATATCATTCACAACACTTTGTGAGACACAGCTCACACACTGAGGGGTCAGCCACTACCTGGAGTTTACCTGGAGACGGTTAACTCCAGGTGGTCAGGTCTAAGCAGGGAGTGATGGACCTGGCTCGTATGGGTCAGTAGGGCTGCTGCAGTGTTCCTTCTTTCGTATGTTTTTATGTACCTGGGTGTTAGCCGACTGGTGTGGGTCGCATCCTGGGAGACAAGATTGACCTATATTTCAAGAAATGCTTTTCATAACAAGGAGCTTTCTATATAGTATGACAGTGATGTCAGCTATGGTCTGTATCAGTTTTATCGTGTACTTGTAGAAATAAATATTATTATTATAATATGAAGCGCCGGAATGGATCCCACACTTGATCATATATGTCAAAAATCTGGAGAAAGTGCAAAGGTTTGCCATGATACTAGTCCAAGAGGGAACCTAGTAGTGGCCAGCAAAGAGGAACAAGGAGCTGCGACTCGACCCCTGCAGCTACAAATAGGAGAGTACACAATCACTAACAACGATTGCATTTCTCTTCAAAATGACTGCTATATTAATCAAATGAAATGAACGATGGATAACGAAGTTCAATGCAAATAAACGCAATGTAATACAACTGAAAAAAAGGTCAAGCCACATAAAAAAAAACATAGACTATGTGACAGTTACTGAAGGTGCCAGAGGGAGGAATTTAACAATAGTTAGTATTAACTAAAGAGTTTTAGGAGAATGATCGTGTACATGACACTGGGTGAAGCTCATGTCACACACGGGTACATGACACTGGGTAAAGCTCATGTCACACACGGGTACATGAAACTGGGTGAAGCTCATGTCACACACGGGTACATGAAACTGGGTGAAGCTCATGTCACACACGGGTACATGAAACTGGGTGAAGCTCATGTCACACACGGGTACATGAAACTGGGTGAAGCTCATGTCACACACGGGTACATGAAACTATGTGAAGCTCATGTCACACACGGGTACATGAAACTATGTGAAGCTCATGTCACACACGGGTACATGAAACTGGGTGAAGCTCATGTCACACACGGGTACATGAAACTGGGTGAAGCTCATGTCACACACGGGTACATAAAACTGGGTGAAGCTCATGTCACACATGGGTACATGACACTGGGTGAAGCTCATGTCACACACGGGTACATGCCACTGGGTGAAGCTCATGTCACACACGGGTACATGAAACTGGGTGAAGCTCATGTCACACACGGGTACATGACACTGGGTGAAGCTCATGTCACACACGGGTACATGACACTGGGTGAAGCTCATGTCACACACGGGTACATGACACTGGGTGAAGCTCATGTCACACACGGGTACATGACACTGAGTGAAGCTCATGTCACACACGGGTACATGAAACTGGGTGAAGCTCATGTCACACACGGGTACATAAAACTGGGTGAAGCTCATGTCACACACGGGTACATGACACTGGGTGAAGCTCATGTCACACACGGGTACATGACACTGGGTGAAGCTCATGTCACACACGGGTACATGACACTGGATGAAGCTCATGTCACACACGGGTACATGAAACTGGATGAAGCTCATGTCACACACGGGTACATGAAACTGGATGAAGCTCATGTCACACACGGGTACATGAAACTGGATGAAGCTCATGTCACACACGGGTACATGAAACTGGATGAAGCTCATGTCACACACGGGTACATGAAACTGGATGAAGCTCATGTCACACACTGACAGCCAATCAAAACCTTTCGGATATGATGGTAAAAAAAAACGCACATTTAGCAAAGACCTTTTCAAATTATTCAACCAGTGCTGTGTAGAACATGTGTTAAAGCAGTGCTGTGTAGAACATGTGTTAAAGCAGTGCTGTGTAGAACATGTGTTAAAGCAGTGCTGTGTAGAACATGTGTTAAAGCAGTGCTGTGTAGAACATGTGTTAAAGCAGTCTGTGTAGAACATGTGTTAAAGCAGTGTAGAACATGTGTAGCAGGCAGACATGTGTTAAAGCAGTGCTGTGTAGAACATGTGTTAAAGCAGTGCTGTGTAGAACATGTGTTAAAGCAGTGCTGTGTAGAACATGTGTTAAAGCAGTGCTGTGTAGAACATGTGTTAAAGCAGTGCTGTGTAGAACATGTGTTAAAGCAGTGCTGTGTAGAACATGTGTTAAAGCAGTGCTGTGTAGAACATGTGTTAAAGCAGTGCTGTGTAGAACATGTGTTAAAGCAGTGCTGTGTAGAACATGTGTGTGGTAGGGGTGTGAGTGTGTGGTAACAGTGTGCGTGGTAGGGCTGAGGTGTGATAGGGGTGTGTGTGGTAGGGGTGTGTGTGGTAGGGCTGTGTGTGGTAGGGGTGTGAGTGTGGTAGGGGTGGGGAGTGTGTGGTAGGGGTGTGAGGTGTGGTAGGGTGGAGTGTGTGGTAGGGGTGTAGTGTGTGTCATGTATGGGTGTGTGTGTGAGGGTGTGTGTGTGGTAGGGTGTGGTGTGTGGGGTAGGGGTGTGTGTGGTAGGTGTGTGTGGTGAGGTTGGTGTGGATAGGGGTGTGTGTGATAGGGGTGTGTGTGATAGGGGTGTGAGTGTGTGGTAAAGGTGTGAGTGTGTGGTAGGGGTGTGAGTGTGTGGTAGAGGTGTGAGTGTGTGGTAGAGGTTTGAGTGTGTGGTAGGGGTGTGTGTGGTAGGGGTGTGTGTGGTAGAGGTGTGTGTGTGTGGTAGAGGTGTGTGTGTGTGGTAGGGGTGTGTGTGGTAGGGGTGTGAGTGTGTGGTAGGGCTGAGTGTGTGGTAGGGGTGTGAGTGTGTGGTAGGGCTGTGTGGTAGGGGTGTGAGTGTGTGTGGTAGGGGTGTGTGTGGTAGGGGTGTGTGTGGTAGGGGTGTGTGTGGTAGGTATGTGTGTGGTAGGGGTGTGTGTGTACTCACCTAATTGTGGTTGCAGGGGTCGAGACTCAGCTCCTGGCCCCGCCTCTGCGCTGCCCGCTACTGGGTATCTGCTCTCCCTGCTCCATGAGCTTTATCATACCTCGTCTTAAAACTGTGTATGGTTCCTGCCTCCACTATATCTTTCTCTAGACTATTCCACTTCCTGACTACTCTGTGGCTGAAGAAATGCTTCCTAACATCCCTTTGACTCATCTGAGTCTTCAGCTTCCAGTTGTGTCCCCTTGTTTCTGTGTTCCCTCTCTGGAACATCCTGTCACTGTCTACCTTGTCGATTCCCTGCAGTATTTTGTATGTCGTTATCATGTCTTCTCTGACCCTTCTTTCCTCAAGTGTTGTTAGTAATATTTCCCTCAGCCTTTCTTCATAGGACAGACCCCTGAGTTGTGGAACTAACCTTGTCGCAAACCTTTGCACTTTCTCTAGTTTCTTTATGTGCTTGACCAGGTGTGGGTTCCAGACTGGTGCTGCATATTCTAGTATGGGCCTGACGTACACGGTGTACAGTGTCTTAAACGAGTCCTTGTTAAGGTAACGGAACGCTAATCTTAGGTTTGCCAGTCGCCCATATGCTGCCGCAGTTATCTGGTTGATGTGTGCCTCCGGAGACGTGCTTGGCGTTATACTCACTCCAAGGTCTTTCTCCTTTTCCGAGGTTTGATAGGGGTGTGTGTGTTAGGGGTGTGAGTGTGTGGTAGGGGTGTGAGTGTGTGGTAGGGGTGTGTGTGGTAGGGGTGTGAGTGTGTGGTAGGGGTGTGTGTGGCAGGGGTGTGTGTGGTAGGGGTGTGAGTGTGTGGTAATAGTGTGCGTGGTAGGGCCGAGTGTGTGGTAGGGGTGTGAGTGTGTGGTAGGGCTGTGTGTGGTAGGGGTGTGAGTGTGTGGTAGGGGTGAGTGTGTGTGGTAGGGGTGTGAGTGTGTGGTAATGGTGTGTGTGGTAGGGCTGTGTGTGGTAGGGGTGTGAGTGTGTGATAGGGCTGTGTGTGGTAGGGGTGTGAGTGTGTGGTAGGGGTGTGTGTGGCAGGGGTGTGTGTGGTAGGGGTGTGAGTGTGTGGTAATAGTGTGCGTGGTAGGGCCGAGTGTGTGGTAGGGGTGTGAGTGTGTGGTAGGGGTGTGAGTGTGTGGTAGGGGTGAGTGTGTGTGGTAGGGGTGTGAGTGTGTGGTAATAGTGTGTGTGGTAGGAGTGAGTGTGTGGTAGGGGTGTGAGTGCGTGGTAGGGGTGTGAGTGTGTGTTAGGGGTGTGAGTGTGTGGTAACGGTGTGAGTGGTAAGGGTGTGAGTGAGTGGTTGGGCTGTGAGTGTGGTAGGGCTGTGAGTGTGTGGTTGGGCTGAGTGTGTGGTAGGGGTGTGTGTGGGGTAGATGTGTGAGTGTGTTGTAGGGATGTGAGTGTGTGGTAAGGCTGAGTGTGTGGTAGGGGTATGTGTGGGGTAGATGTGTGAGTGTGTTGTAGGGATGTGAGTGTGTGGTAAGGCTGAGTGTGTGGTAGGGTATGTGTGGTAGATGTGAGTGTGGTAATGGATGTGTGAGCGAGTGTGTGGTAGGTGTGTGGAGATTGTGAGGAGGAGTGTGTGGTAGGGCTGAGTGTGTGGTAGGGTGTGTGTGGGGTAGATGTGTAGGTGGAGATGTGAGTGTGTGGTAGGGCTAAGTGTGTGGTAGGGGTGTGTGTGGAGTACATGTGTAAAGTGTGTGGAGGGATGTAAAGTGTGTGATAGGGCTGAGTGTGTGGTAGGGTGTGTGGGGGAGATGTGTGAGTTGTAATGGGACGTAAAGTGTGTGGTAAAGTGTGTGTGTGTGTGTGGTAGATATGCGAGTGTGTGGTAGGGATGTGAGTGTGTGATAGGGCTGAGTGTGTGGTAGGGCTGAGTGTGTGGTAGGGGTGTGTGTGGGATAGATGTGTGGTAGGGATGTGAGTGTGTGGTAGGGTTGAGTGTGTGGTAGGGGTGTGTGTGGGGTAGATGTGCGAGTGTGTGGTAGGGATGTGTGTGGTAGGGCTAAGTGTGTGGTAGGGGTGTGTGTGGGGTAGATGTGTGAGTGTGTGGTAGGGATGTGAGTTTGTGGTAGGGCTGAGTGTGTGGTATGGGTGTGTGTGGGGTAGATGTGTGAGTGTGTGATAGGGATGTGAATGTGTGGTAGGGGTGTGTGTGGTGTAGATGTGTGAGTGTGTGGTAGAGATGTGAGTGTGTGGTAGGGCTGAGTGTGTAGTAGGGGTGTGTGTGGGGTAGATGTGTGAGTGTGTGGTAGGGATGTGAGTGTGTGGTAGGGCTGAGTGTGTGGTGTAGATGTGTGAGTGTGTAGTAGGGATGTGAGTGTGTGGTAGGGCTGAGTGTGTGGTAGGGGTGTGTGGGGTAGATGTGTGTGTGGTAGGGATGTGAGTGTGTGGTAGGGCTGAGTGTGTGGTCGGGGTGTGTGTGGGGTACATGTGAGTGTGTGGTAGGGATGTGAGTGTGTGGTAGGGCTGAGTGTGTGGTAGGGGTGTGTGTGGGGTAGATGTGTGAGTGTGTGGTAGGGATGTGAGTGTGTGGTAGGGCTGAGTGTGTGGTAGGGCTGAGTGTGTGGTAGGGGTGTGTGTGAGGTAGATGTGTGAAGTGTGTGTAGGGATGTGAGTGTGTGTAGGGCTGAAGTGTGTGGTAGGAAGTGTGTGTGAGGAAAATGTGTAGTGTGTGATAAGGATGTGTGTGTAGGAAGTGTGTGTGGGTAGATGTGAAGTGTGTATAGGAATGTAAGATGTAGGCAAGAGATGAAGTTGTGTAGAGATGTAAGTATGTAATAGAGATGTGAGTATGTGGCAAAGTGTTGGAGGTAAATTGTGAAGTATGTAGTAGAATGTGAAGTGTGTAATAGGGAGTATGTGTGGAAAATGTGTGAGAGTGTGGTAGGGATGTGTGTGGGAAAATGTGTAAAGTGTGTAGTAGGATGTGAGTGTGTGGTAGGATGTGTGTGTGTAGAATAGGATCATTAACAAAAAGTCAACTCGTTCAACAAGTACCTAGATGAGTCTGTGTGGATGTTCCACCTGGATGAATTGTTAGATACTCCACCTGAGAGTTGTGTGATACTCCACCCTGATGAAATGTGTGATGCTCCACCCTGAATGAAGTGTGTGTAGATGCTCACCCTGATGAGTGTGTGTGATACTCCACCTGAATGAGTCTGTGTGGATGCTCCACCCTGATGAGTGTGAGATCTCCACCTGATGAGTGTGTGTGATACTCCACCCTGATGAGTGTGTGTGATGCTCCACCCTGAATGAGAGTGTGTGATCTCCACCCTGATGAAGTTGTGTGACTCCACCTGGATGAATTGTGTGATGCTCCACCTGAATGAAGTAATTGTGATGCTCCACCCTAGATAGTCTGTAGATTCCACCTGATGAGTCTGTGTGGATACTCCACCCTGAATGAGTTGTGTGGATGCTCCACCTAGATGAGTCTGTGTGGATGCTCCACCCTGGATGAGTCTGTGGATGCTCCACCCTGGATGAGTCTGTGTGATGCTCCACCCTGGATGAGTCTGTGTGGATGCTCCACCCTGATGAGTCTGTGGGGATGCTCCACCCTGGATGAGTCTGTGTGATGCTCCACCCTGGATGAGTCTGTGGATGCTCCACCCTGATGAGTCTGTGTGATGCTCCACCCTGGATGAGTCTGTGCAGATGCTCCACCCTGGATGAGTCTGTGTGGATGCCCCCACCCTGATGAGTTGTGTGGATGCTCCACCCTGGATGAGTCTGTGTGGATGCTCCACCCTGATGAGTGTGGATGCTCCACCCTGATGAGTCTGTGTGGATGCTCCACCCTGGATAGTGTGAGATTCCACCCTGGGTGTGTGATGCTCCACCCTGATGAGTCTGTGTGATGCTCCACCCTGGATGAGTCTGTGTGATGCTCCACCCTGATGAGTGTGTGGATCTCCACCCTGATGAGTGTGTGGATACTCCACCTGATGAGTCTGTGTGGATGCTCCACCCTGGATGAAGTCTGTGTGGATGCTCCACCTAGATGAGTCTGTGTGATGCTCCACCTGATGAGTCTGTGGATGCTCCACCCTGATGATCTGTGTGGATCTCCACTGATGATGTCTGTGATGCTCCACCCTGATGAGTCTGTGATGCTCCACCCTGGATGAGTCTGTGTAGATGATGCTCCCCCCTGGATGAAGTCTGTGTGGATGTCCACCCTGAATGAGTGTGTGTGGATGCTCCCCCTGAATGAGTTGTGTAGATGCTCCACCCTGAATGAGAATTGTGTAGATCTCCCACCCTGATGAGTTGTGTAGATACTCCACCCTGAATGAGTATGTGTAGATGCTCCACCTGAATGATGTGTGTGATGCTCCACCTGAATGATGTGTGTGATGCTCCACCCTGGATGAGTCTGTGAATGCT
>WNWK01033180.1:0-21352 GCA_009830355.1 Cherax destructor | reverse complement strand
AAGTTGTGGATGTGTGTAGTGTTATGGTTGAGGGGGGTTTTTTGTGAGAAAAAAAAAAGGTTAAAAGGCCCCCTTTTTAGTGACTTTTGAGTGCAGCGTGTCATCATAGTCTTTATTTGGGGGATCTGATATTATGCTTCAATATTTTGAGATTTTTAGGTGTTGAAGATAGTTTTGGGGGGGTTTGACTATTATGTTGAATCCTGGTCCCCAGTGAATCGTTTTTTTAAATGTCAGAGGAAGTTCAACTCGGGATCAATGATTATATTCATAAATATATAATGTATAGTTATACAAATACATAATATATAATCTGATAAAAAATACAAATAAAAAGTACAGGTATACAAATACAAGTCAGATATGATAATTTCGAGGCAGCAATATTAAACTAAGGTAATGATTCTACAAAACCTGGTAAAACCCTTTTTTTTTTAAAAATAATAAAGAAAAAAAACTGAATGTGGGGGCAAACACCGAACAAAGTGATGATCAAATGACCTACCGTAATCTTTTTTTGTTTTCAGTGTGCTCCGATTCTGAGGGGGGGTACCTAACTGCATTTGTACTAAATCTTTTAACACAGGACCTCCTTTTTGTCTAGCAATAATCGTGGTAGTTTACCCATGGGCTTTTCCCCTTAACAAAAATCGTGGTAATTTATTAAAAAGAGCTTGTTACCTTAACAAAGATCGGGTAGTTTCATAACAGTAGCGTTACCTTAAATTTCCCAAACATTTTTACAATATACCTACCAAAAAGGATAAATTAGTTCATCAAAAAAAGGTTCGTGCTGGATTACCTAACGGGATTATGGAGTTTATTTGGGTTCAGAAAATCAGCTTTTTGCTAAGTTATCTAAGAGATGTGCCAGGTTCCCTAACAAAGTGTTACCTAACAAGTGTTACCTAACAACGAGACATGTTTTTTTACACGGCTCCGGTACCGATTTCGGGGTCAAATCAGTGAGTATTTGCTTCTTATTACAATTTTTTTTCCCCCCCCACTTTTTTTTTTTATTTGACTTGTTTCACCTGGTCTTACCTTTCACCCCTTTCAGTTTTTTTTGGGTTTTTTTTACGTTTTTCCCTTTCTCTCTCTCACTGTTTTTTTGCTCCCCTTTCCCCCCCTTTTTTTTTTTCCTTCTCATCCCCTCTCCTTCCCCTCTCCCCCCCTTTTTTTTTGATGGCTCTTGTTTTTTTCCCCCCCTTTTCCCCCCTCCCCCCTTTCCCTCTCCCGCTTGTCTCTTCCTCCATCACTTTTCCCCCTCCTTTCCTTTCCCCCCTTTTTACCTTTTCCCCCCCCTTGTTTCTGTCTCCCCCTTTTTTCCTACCCCCCCCCCTTTTCCTAAACATTTTCCCCCCAAAAACCCCTTTCCCATACACTATTTGTCCCCCCCCTTTCTTTTCCATTCCCCCTACTTCCTGGTCTTTCCTTTCCCCGTCTGCCTCTGGTTATAGAAACTCTCAGGGGGCCATAACGTCGCCCTGGTTATGAATTCTCGAGGAGCCATAACGTTCCCCCCTTTGGGTTTTAGAAAAGCTCTCGGGGCCCTAACGTCTGCCCTGGTTATAGCACATGCTCGAGGGGGTAACGTCGCCCCTTGGGGTTTTTGCACATGTCTCAGGGGCCATAACGTCTGCCTTGGTTATAGCACATGCTCTCGGGGGGCCCTAACGCGCCTTGGTTATAGCACATGCCTGGGGAGCCATAACGTCTGCCTTGGTTATAGCACATGCCCCGGGGGCCATAACGTCTCCCCCTTGGGTTTTAAAACACATGCTCTCGGGGGCCAAACGTCTGCCTCTGGTTATAGCACATGCCCCAGGAGCCATAACGCGCCTCTGGTTATGCACATGCTCGGGGGGCCTAATTTTGCCTCTGGTTTGTGCTCCAGGGCCATAACCTGCCCGGTTTTAAAAGCCTCGAGGAGCCATAATCTGCCCTGGTTATAGCACATGCTCTCGGGGAGCCATAACGTCTCCCCCCTTATAGAAATGCCTCAGGGCCTAATCTGCCTCTGGTTAAAAACACATCTCTCGGGGGAGCCATAACGTCTGCCTCGGGGTTTTTACACATGTCTCGAGGGGCCAAAATCCCTCGGTTTAGCACATGCCCCGGGGGAGATAACGTCTCCCTTTTTGGGGTTTTTGCACTGCCTCGGGGGGCCCTAACGTCTCCCTGGTTATAGAAATCCCCCCGGTCAAGGTACCTTGCTGCCAGTCAAGGTACCTAGCTGCCAGTCAAGGTACCTTGCTGCCAGTCAAGGTGCCTTGCTGCCAGTCAAGGTGCCTATCTATTAGTCAAGGTACCTAGCTACCATTCAAGTTACATAGTTACCAGTCAAGGTACCTAGCTACCATTCAAGGTACCTAGCTACCAGTCAAGGTACCTAGCTACCAGTTAATGTACCTAGCTACCAGTCAAGGTACCTAGCTAGGTACCTTGGCCATCAAGGTACCTAGCTGCCAGTCAAGGTGCCTAGCTATCAGTCAAGGTACCTAGCTACCAGTCAAGGTACCTAGCTACCAGTCAAGGTACCTAGCTACCAGTCAAGGTACCTATCTACCAGTCAAGGTATGTAGTTACTAGTCAAGGTACTTAGCTATCAGTAAAGGTAATTAGCTCCCAGTCAAGGTAACTAGCTGCCAGTCAAGGTGCCTAGCTACCAGTCAAGGTGCCTAGCTACCAGTCAAGGTACCTAGCTACCAGTCAAGGTACCTAGCTACCAGTCAAGGTACCTAGCTACCAGTCAATATACCTAGCTATCAGTCAAGGTCCCTAGCTACCAGTCAAGGTACCTAGCTGCCAGTCAAGGTGATTAGCTATCAGTCAAGGTACCTAGTTACCAGTCAGGGTACCTAGTTACCAGTCAAGTACCTAAGCTTATGCCAGTCAAGGTACCTAGCTGCCAGTCAAGGTGCCTAGCTATCAGTCAATGTACCTAGCTACCAGTCAAGGTACCTAGCTACCAGTCAAGGTACCTAGCTACCAGTCAAGGTACCTAGCTACAGTCAAGGTACCTAGTTACCAGTCAAGGTACCTATCTGCCAGTCAAGGTACCTAGCTACCAGTCAAGGTACCTAGCTACCAGTCAATATACCTAGCTATCAGTCAAGGTCCCTAGCTACCAGTCAAGGTACCTAGCTGCCAGTCAAGGTGATTAGCTATCAGTCAAGGTACCTAGTTACCAGTCAGGGTACATAGTTACCAGTCAAGATAACTAACTGCCAGTCAAGGTACCTAACTACCAGTCAAGGTACCTAGCTACCAGTCAAGGTACCTAGTTACCACTCAAGGTACCTATCTATCAGTCAAGGTAATTAGCTGCCAGTATAGGTACCTAGCTATAAGTCAAGGTACCTAGTTACCAGTCAAGGTACCTATCTGCCAGTCAAGGTACCTAACTACCAGTCAGGGTACCTAGCTACCAGTCAAGGTACCTAGCTACCAGTCAAGGTACCTAGTTACCACTCAAGGTACCTATCTATCAGTCAAGGTAATTAGCTGCCAGTATAGGTACCTAGCTATCAGTCAAGGTACCTAGTTACCAGTCAAGATAACTAACTGCCAGTCAAGGTACCTAACTACCAGTCAAGGTACCTAGCTAACAGTCAAGGTATCTAGTTACCACTCAAGGTACCTATCTATCAGTCAAGGTAATTAGCTGCCAGTAAAGGTAATTAGCTGCCAGTAAAGGTACCTAGCTATCAGTCAAGGTACCTAGCTTCCCATCAAGGTACCTAGTTACCAGTCAAGGTACCTATCTGCCAGTCAAGGTACCTAACTACCAGTCAGAGTACCTAGCTACCAGTCAAGGTACCTAGCTATCAGTCAAGGTACCTAGCTAACAGTCAAAGTACCTAGCTAACAGTCAAGGTACCTAGCTAACAGGGTACCTAGCTGTCAGTCAACGTGCCCAGCTACCAGTCGAGGTACCTAGTAACAGTCGAGGTACCTAGTAGCAGTCGAGGTACCTATCTGCCAGTCAAGGTACCTAGCTACCAGTCAAGGTACCTAGCTGTCAGTCAAGGTACCTAGCTACCAGTCAAGGTACCTAGCTATCAGTGAAGGTACCTAGCTGCCAGTCAAGGTACCTAGCTACCAGTCAAGGTATGTAGTTACTAGTCAAGGTACTTAGCTATCAGTAAAGGTTATTAGCTGCCAGTCAAGGTAACTAGCTGCCAGTCAAGGTTCCTAGTTACCAGTCAAGTTACCTAGCTATCAGTCAAGGTTCCTAGCTGCCAGTCAAGTTACCTAGCTACCAGTCAAGGTACCTAGCTACCAGTCAAGGTACCTACCTACCAGTCAAGGTACCTACCTACCAGTCAAGGTACCTAGCTACCAGTCAATATACCTAGCTACCAGTCAAGGTACCTAGCTGCCAGTCAAGGTGATTAGCTATCAGTCAAGGTACCTAGCTACCAGTTTGGGTACCTAGGTATCAGTCAAGGTACCTAGCTACCAGTTAAGGTACCTAGCTATCAGTGAAGGTACCTAGCTGCCAGTGAAGGTACCTAGCTACCATTCAGGGTACCTAGCTGGCAGTCAAGGTACTTAGCTGCCAGTCAAGGTACCTAGCTGCCAGTCAAGGTGATTAGCTATCAGTCAAGGTACCTAGCTATCAGTCAAGATACCTAGCTACCAGTCAAGGTACTTAGCTACCAGTCAGGGTACCTAGCTGGCAGTCAAGGTACCTAGCTACCAGTCCGGGTACCTAGCTATCAGTCAAGGTACCTAGCTACCAGTCAAGGTACCTAGCTATCAGTGAAGGTACCTAGCTGTCAGTCAAGGTACCTAGCTACCAGTCAGGATACCTAGCTGGCAGTCAAGGTACTTAGCTGCCAGTCAAGGTACCTAGCCTGTCCAGTGCCTTTTTGAAGACAGTAAGGTTTCTATTGGTAATCCCCTTTATGTATGCTGGAAGGCAGTTGAACAATCTTGGGCCCCTGACACTTATTGTGTTGTCTCTCAATGTAAGTAGAATAAAAGTAAAAATAATATTACCGAGTGAGCAGCAGTGGCTGAAGTTGCCATAAGCTGTTCACTTTCTGTCAACTTCACGACTTTATATCTCAGTAAGTAGTGATCGTAAAAAAAATTCTTTTGAAACATAAAAATATTCGTAAAATTTTAGTAAGAATTTTTTTTTTTTTTTTAATATTTTTCGACACAGTGGGACTTCAGGATCAAAGGTCTCAACAGGCAAAGGGTTAAATTTCTGCACCAAATTCGCCTTAATCCAGCAAATATTAGAGCCTACAAGACTAGAAAATGTGTTGGAGCTCATCTTTACTAACAACGATGATTTGATACGTAATATAAGCATATCAATACATTGCAATCAGAATATAATAGAGGTAGAGACATATATGCAGAGGGCAGCCATACAGTGGGAACAAGTGAACCATGTCCTAAATGAAACAAGCCGGGAAAACTTCTTAAACAACACAGATACCAACCTTTGCCTAGAAAAAGTAAACTCTATGGTTCTTGAGATCAACTCAAGGCACATTCCATTAAGAAAAATAAAGAGAAGATGTAAATTAGAAAGAGAGGATGCTCCCTATACAGACAAAGGTGAAGAGTCACAGAGCTGCTGAGAGGGACCAATATATCTGAAATACAAAGGGAGGTACTGGTCAGAGAAATAGCAAATATCGAACATAATCTTAAGGACTCTTACAAGAGACAAGAATCGCAGGAAGAAAACTTGAGGAAATTAAAACTGTATCAGGGTATACAACAAATTCTAACCATACAATAGAGCAAAAAAGTAATGTGAAGGATCTGGGAGTGATAATGTTGCAGGATCTTAGCTTCAAAGACCACAACAATGTATCTACTGCATCTGCTAGGAAAATGATAGGATGGGTAATGAGAACCTTCAAAACTAGGGACGCCAAGCCCATGAAGATTCTCTTCAAATCGCTTGTCCTCTCTAGTCTGGAATACTGCTGTACACTAACTGCCCCCTTCAAGGCAGGCATCTAAAATGACATAATAAACAATATTAATAACATAGAAACATGATATATAAATTAGAATGAATGAAATATGTCATTACATTTTTGATGAGTGGTATTGTGCGGTGATGACACAGCAGCCAATGTGGTTGTTGGGGGTGTATAGGGTCACCTCAGTGGCCATTCCTGCTTGACTACATACCTTCCCATGCTTTTATTATAACAAAAAATGGAGTGTTTGTAAGGCAAACTCCATTAGATCACTACATACATAGTTTCATAAGGAAAACAATAATAATAATAATAATACATGTACATAATAAATTATCAAGTAATACAGCATTTACCTTGGAGATGGAGAAGAGATGCCTGGCACAGTGTCGTATGCTGTCAGGAGTTGATTTCGTTTCATTCTTTTTCTATCACTTAATTGCTTAACCCTTAAACTGTCCAAATGTAGATCTTCGTTCACTCGCGTAGCGCTCCGAATATTTTTTTTTTTTTTTTTTTAAATGAAAAGAGCATTTTTCAACATGTTATAGGATAAAAAAAAAATTAGAGTCAGTACTTACTGAGATATAAGCCCGTGAAGTTGGCGCTGGATGCTCACCTGACGGCAACATCGACTCCTGCCACTTGTAGAAGTGTTGCCAATATTCCTTTTTTTCTCGTTTTTAATTTATAGAATTTTTATGTTCTGATAATTACAATTTATAATAGTTCTTGTGATTTCATAGCCAATCTTTGTTCTGGCACTAATATTAGGTACTGAAATAGTACTCAAATAGTCATAATCACACCCACAGGTGAACATTTTCACCTGCCTGGGTAATTTACTATTGTCTAGAAATATATACAAAGTATTTATAGGTCCCAGCAATGTTTTAGACACTGGAGTATACCTTGAAGCATGGTGTTATGAAAAGTGTCAGTAAAGTGTTGACAGGCAGTGACACTTGATGAATGTGAACTCAGGGAACCCTGCTTTATTTGTTTTCATTTACACAAATATATTTGTCTATGTCTGTCTGTATCTGTCTATCTATCTGTCTGTGTCTGTATATCTGTCTGTATCTGTCTAGCTCTGCTTATCTGTCTTTATGTCTGTCTGTGTGTGCCTGGAGTATATAAATGAAACTCCTTGAAGAATGGTGTGTTGACAAGTGTCAGATAACTCTTGACAGCCCAGTGACATTTGATAAATGTCAGCAGTGCTGGCGGGAACCCTCCCTTTGTTTTCAATGTTACACACAAACATGTCTCTCTGTCTCTGTCTATCTATCTGTCTGTCTGTCTATATGTCTGTCTGTCTGTCTATCTGTCTGTTTGTCTGTCTGTCTAGCTCTGCTTATCTGTCTTTCTGTCTGCCTGTGTGTGTCTTTCCGTCTGCTTGTCTCTCAGAGAGTGGCTCATAAACCAATGGGTATTACACACGAAGCAGAAGTGACAATGTGTATTACTTGCCAGTCATGGTATTATGTATTATATCTTCAAGCATTGTATAGCACTTTGCCTGGAATTTTTGGGTTATCCTAGGTAATTTACACTATGTATAATAACTGTACTTATGTGTACATGTGAGAGAGAGACAGAGATATTTTACAGATATATAGATATATAGACAGACAAAGATATAGACAGACATAGATATAGACAAAGATATAGACAGATAGAGATATAGACAGAGAGACAGCCAAAGCCAGCCAGCCAGCCAGCCAGCCGAATACATAAGAACATAAGAAAGAAGTAACACTGCAGCAGGCCTACTGGCCCATGCAAGGCAGGTCCATGTCACCCCCTGGCTTAGACCAATGACCCATCTAGTCAGGTCACATCCTCTGAAGGAAGGAGCACGACATCAGACCTAGTAGCACAAGCTAGTCAGGTTCAACTCACACCCACCCACAGACAGTGATTGCCATGCTATTTGCTCTAGCTGGCACTCAATTGAACTGGTGCTTCCACAAGGTACTAAGTGGTCCCTGATTTTTTATTATGGTGCACACTGAAGGCGCAGACCCATTCTCTCATGTCTAGGCAACTCAGGCGTATTGTTCCAAATTTGAAGAAATGAAAAATAAAACGTTGATCTACGTTCGGAGCGCTATGCGAGCAAACATATATCTACGTTTGGACAGTTTAAGGGTTAATTGCTACACTCTTAATACTACACCCTTAATGGTATTCTCTTAATGCTACACTCTTAATGCTACACTCTTAATGCTACACTGTTAATGCTACACTCTTAATGGTACACTCTTAATGCTTTAATTCCATGGAAATTATCCTCCTCTTTTTTCTCAGCACTGTCCTTTGTACTTGCTTTCTTAGGACCCATGGTTAGAAACAAGAAATTCTGCAAAATAACAGCACAAAATGTAAGCAAATCATGAGAATTATATCCACCGCCAGTTGAAACACACGTGGACTGAGCATTGTTTTGATACATGTACATACTGCCATCTTATGGTGGCGTTCTCAAACTCACTTATACGTAGTATTATTATAATTATTATAGTATTATTTATTATTAAAGCCCCCTTGTTCATCTGCTATCCTGCTTTCTGTTTTACTCTTAATTCTTTCAATAATAACTCTACCATACACTTTACCAGGTACACTCAACAGACTCATTCCCCTATAATTTTTGCACTCTCTTTTGTCCCCTTTGCCTTTATACAAAGGAACAATACACGCTCTCTGCCAATCCCTAGGTACCTTACCCTCTTCCATACATTTATTAAATAATAGCACCAACCACTCCAAAATTATATCCCCACCTGCTTTTAACATTTCTATCTTTATCCCATCAATCCCAGCTGCCTTACCCCCTTTCATTCTACCCACTGCCTCACGAACTTCCCCTACACCCACAACTGGCTCTTCCACACTCCTACAAGATGTTATTCCTCCTTGCCCTACACACGAAATCACAGCTTCCCTGTCTTCATCAACATTTAACAAATCCTCAAAATATTCTCTCCATCTTCCCGATACCTCTAACTCTCCATTTAATAACTCTCCTCTCCTATTTTTAACTGTCAAATCCATTTGTTCTCTAGGCTTCCTCAACTTATTAATCTCATTCCAAAACTTTTTCTTATTTTCAACAAAATTTGCTGATAACATCTCACCCACTCTCTCATCTGCTCTCTTTTTACATTGCTTCACCACTCTTTTAACCTCTCTTTTTCTCTCCATATACTCTTCCCTCCTTGCATCACTTCTACTTTGTAAAAACCTCTCATATGCTAACTTTTTCTCCCTTACTACTCTCTTTACATCATCATTCCACCAATCGCTCCTCTTCCCTCCCGCACCCACTCGCCTGTAACCACAAACTTCTGCTGAACACTCTAACACTACATTTTTAAATCTACCCCATACATTTTCGACCCCATTGCCTACACTCTCACTAGCCCATCTATCCTCCAATAGTTGTTTATATCTTACCCTAACTGCCTCCTCTTTTAGTTTATAAACCTTCACCTCTCTTTTACTTACTGATTCTATTTTCCTTGTATCCCATCTACCTTTTACTCCCACTGTAGCTATAACTAAAAAGTGATCTGATATATCTGTAGCCCCTCTATAAACATGTACATCCTGAAGTCTACTCAACAGTCTTTTATCTACCAATACATAGTCCAGGTAGGGGGTGTGTAGACCAAGTGTTTACAGTGAAAAATATAGGTGAACAGTATTTGGATAAGGGTAAAGATGTTTTTGTGGCATTTATGGATTTGGAAAAAGCGTATGATAGGGTAGATAGGGGGGCAATGTGGCAGATGTTGCAGGTGTATGGAATAGGAGGAAGTTTACTGAAAGCAGTGAAGAGTTTTTATGAGGATAGTGAGGCTCAGGTTAGAGTGTGTAGGAGGGAAGGGGACTATTTCCCAGTAAAAGTGGGCCTTAGACAAGGATGTGTGATGTCACCGTGGTTGTTCAATATATTTATAGATGGGGTTGTAAGAGAAGTGAATGCGAGGGTCTTGGCAAGAGGTGTTGGGCTAAAAGATAAAGAAGCAAATACAAAGTGGGAGTTGTCACAGTTGCTTTTTGCTGATGACACTGTGCTTTTGGGAGATTCTGAAGAGAAGCTGCAGAGGTTGGTGGATGAATTTGGTAGGGTGTGTAAAAGAAGAAAATTGAAAGTGAATATAGGAAAGAGTAAGGTGATGAGGATAACAAAAAGAATAGGTGACGAAAGATTGGATATCAGATTGGAGGGAGAGAGTATGGAGGAGGTGAATGTATTCAGATATTTGGGAGTGGACATGTCGGCGGATGGGTCTATGAAGGATGAGGTGAATCATAGAATCGATGAGGGGAAAAGGGTGAGTGGAGCACTTGGAGTCTGTGGAGACAAAGAACCTTGTCCATGGAAGTAAAGAGGGGAATGTATGAGAGTATAGTTATACCAACGCTCTTATATGGGTGTGAAGCATGGGTGATGAATGTTGCAACGAGGAGAAGGCTGGAGGCAGTGGAGATGTCATGTCTGAGGTCAATGTGTGGTGTGAATATAATGCAGAGAATTCGGAGTTTGGAAATTAGGAGGAGGTGCGGGATTACCAAAACGATTGTCCAGAGAGCTGAGGAGGGGTTGTTGAGGTGGTTTGGACATGTAGAGAGAATGGAACGAGACAGAGTGACTTCGAGAGTGTATAAATCTGTAGTGGAGGGAAGGCGGGGTAGGGGTCGGCCTAGGAAAGGTTGGAGGGAGGGGGTAAAGGAAGTTTTGTGTGCGAGGGGCTTGGACTTCCAGCAAGCATGTGTGAGCGTATTTGATAGGAGTGAATGGAGGCATATGGTTTTTAATACTTGACGTGCTGTTGGAGTGTGAGCAAAGTAACATTTATGAAGGGATTCAGGGAAACCGGCAGGCCGGACTTGAGTTCTGGAGATGGGAAGTACAGTGCCGGCACTCTGAAGGAGGGGTGTTAATGTTGCAGTTTTAAAACTGTAGTGTAAAGCACCCTTCTGGCAAGACAGTGATGGAGTGAATGATGATGAAAGTTTTTCTTTTTCGGGCCACCCTGCCTTGGTGGCCACCCTGCCTTGGTGGCCACCCTGTCTTGGTGGGAATCGGCTGATGTGTTAATAAAAAAAAAAAAAAATATTTATTATTAGTAGTACATACATAGTATTATAATTATATTATTATATTATGTATAGTAGGGCCCCACTTATACTGTAGGGTAGGTTCCAGGCTACTGCCAGAAAGCAGACTTCGCCTAAAAGCAGAACTCCATTTCTTTCCATTTATAAATGTATATAAATGCCAGATAACAAGTTTACACTAACGTATATTAAGTTAGCAATAGAACTAGGCATTAAAAAGTAAAATACACACACAGTACACTCATTATTTACCTTAAAATATTTGTAGTCTTAATGTAGGGCAAAGGGTGAGTAGTATTTACTGTAAGAAGTCAGGTGTGTTAGGTATGGTAGCCCTCCTGGCCACCCCACCCACACATACTATACTATGATGCTTAAAGCTCCCTAGATTGATACAGTGCATATACAGTACACTCATTACTTAAAATATTTGTAATCTTAATGGTCTTAATGTAGGGTGAGAGGTGAAAAGTATTTGTAGAAAGTTGTGTGGGAGGTAGCCTGGCCATCTCTGCCTGGAAGCCTACAGTACCTCTACCTACATCCTACAAGTTAACCTGCTACCTAGAGTGATAAAATGCATGATGCACAAGTCCTACATTCCTTACCTTAAATCTAAGTGTAACTGAGTACAAGTCTAGAAGTAGCTTGGCTACCAGCCAGAGCCTCCCACAAGTCCTACTCACAGTAGCCTGGTACACAAGTCCTACAAGTGCCTGGCTACCACAAGTCTACAAGTGCCTGGCTACCACAAGTCCTACAAGTAGCCTGGCTACCACAAGTCCTACAAGTGCCTGGCTACCACAAGTCCTACAAGTTGCCTGGCTACCACAAGTCCTACAAGTCCTGTACCACAAGTCCTACAAGTGCCTGGCTACCACAAGTCCTACAAGTAGCCTGGCTACCACAAGTCCTACAAGTTGCCTGGCTACCACAAGTCCTACAAGTAGCCTGGCTACCACAAGTCCTACAATGGGAAAAGTTAGCCTGGCTACCACAAGTCCTACAAGTAGCCTGGCTACCACAAGTCCTACAAGTTAGCCTGGCTACCACAAGTCCTACAAGTAGCCTGGCTACCACAAGTCCTACAAGTAGCCTGGCTACCACAAGTCTACAAGTGCCTGGCTACCACAAGTCCTACAAGTGCCTGGTACCACAAGTCTACAAGTAGCCTGGCTACCACAAGTCCTACAAGTAGCCTGGTACCACAAGTCCTACAAGTAGCCTGGCTACCACAAGTCCTACAAGTAGCCTGGCTACCACAAGTCCTACAAGTGCCTGGCTACACTCAAGTCTGTACAAGTGCCTGGCTATTTACGTGGACAAATCTAAAGTAAAGCTAGTAACAAGTCCTACAAGTGCCTGGCTACCACAAGTCCTACAAGTGCCTGGCTACCACAAGTCCTACAAGTGCCTGGTACCACAAGTCCTACAAGTAGCCTGGTACCACAAGTTCTACAAGTGCCTGGCTACCACAAGTCCTACAAGTAGCCTGGCTCCACAAGTCTACAAGTGCCTGGTACCAAGTCCTACAAGTCCTGGCTACCACAAGTCCCAAGTAGCCTGGCTACCACAAGTCCTACAAGTGCCTGGCTACCACATCTCATTTTATGTTAATTTATTCTACTGTGGGTGTATTTAGGTGGATTTAGCAAAATGTAAAGTAAAGTAAAGTAAGTAAAGTAAATTTTATTTCATTGCAGATTACATAGGTATTGGTAGTTACAACCTAAATTGAGTGCAAAGAGAGCCACTGACATGCCATGGCTTTAGGGGCAGCTTAATCTAGTAACTTAAAGACTATGTACTTAATATTAGAGAAATTTATTGAGTTTATTCTAGTTAAAAATTGTTTTCAAAATTACAATATGATGAAATTTTACTGTTTAAATTATTATATGATGATAAAAGATTGTTACAGGTGTTTAGATTCTTGAATGGTAATATGGAATTGAGATTATCTTAAGGAAAATAACATTGAGCATTTTTGACATTAACTTATATAATGAGTACAGTGGACCCTCGGTTAACGAATACCCCGGAAATCGTGCAATTATGTAAATATAATTTTGTAAGTTCTTGTGGAAGTGTATTTTTGGGGGTCTGAAATAGACTAACCTACGTGAAATTTTTCCTTAAGGGAGTAAATTCGTTCGGTAATGGCACTTGAGCAGACTTCAGGAGTGAAGTTTTTACGAAACTCGGGGGTCCACTGTATTTAGTTTTGATTGAGTAGGGGGTAACATAATAGTAACATATTATTAAAAATTGAGATTATCGTATAGGAAAGTAATACTGAGCATTTTTCAAAGTAGTTTATAGTATGATCATTTAGTTTTGGGTGAGTAGGTGGTTTTTGAGTTGAGTCTTAAATTGATTTTCAGACAAGATTATCTTAATATTTACTGGTAATGAATTCCAGATTCTGGGGCCCTTTATGTGCATAGAATTTTTACATAGGTTGATATGAACACGGAGTATATCAAAAAGTGATCTGTGTCGTGTGTTGTGGTCATGGGTCCTATTAAAGTTGGTGAGAAGAATTTTGAGCGGAGGGTTTATATTAGAGTGTAAAGTTTTATATATGTAGTAGGCACAAGAGTAAGTATGAATGTTCTTTACGGTGAGTAGTTTTAGACTTTTGAATATGGGTGGAGTATGCTGTCTAGAGTGGGAATTTATCATTCTGACTGCGGCCTTTTGTTGTGTTATGAGTGGTCTAAGGTGATTTAATGTTGTTGATCCCCATGCACAGATTCCATAGGTGAGATACGGGTAGATAAGTGAATGATATAGTGCAAGGAGAGGTGATTGTGGTACATAATAGCGTATTTTTGATAATATGCCTACTGTCTTCGAGATTTTCTTGGAAATTTCTTGTATGTGTGTTTGGAATTTAAGGCTACTGTCAAGGTGGATTCCTAGGAATTTTCCCTCTGTGAGCCTTGTGATGGGTGAACCATTTAGCGTTATGTTAAATGGAACATTTGTAGCTTTGTTTCCAAACTGAATGTAGTAGGTCTTGTCCGTATTGAGAGTAAGCTTATTTGTCATCATCCATGTTGATATTTTCTGTAATTCGGCATTAACTGTGTTGGCTAGTACGACTGGATTTGGGTGAGAGAAGACATATGTTGTGTCATCTGCAAACAAAATGGGTTTGAGTAGTTGTGATGCATTCGGTAGGTCATTTATGTAAATGAGGAATAGGAGTGGCCCCAGGACACTACCTTGAGGACACCGACTGTAATTTGTTGTGCGGAAGAGTTCTCTCCATTTGTGTTCACGTACTGACTTCTGTTGCTAAGGTACGACTTTAGGTAGTTGAGGGTGCCCCTAATACCATAGTGCGCTAATTTTGTGAGCAATAAATCATGGTCGACTGTATCAAATGCTTTGCGTAGGTCTATGAAGATTCCCAGCGGAACTTCTTTCTTCTCAAGTGCGGTGTATATTAACTCTAACATGTGTGTTATAGCATCGTTTGTGCTCTTGTTAGTCCTGAATCCAAATTGACAGGGTTTAGTACATTGTGTGAGACGAGGTAGGAATAGATCTGTTTATGAATTAATTTTTCGAAGATTTTAGAAAGCAGTGGTAAATTTGAGATTGGTCTGTAATTATTCAAGTCAGTTTGGTCACCTCCTTTGTGGATCGGGGTGACCCTAGCTATTTTGAGAATTGATGGGAAGGTTGAAGATTCAATGGATTTATTGAATAATGCTGCTATAATTGGTGACAGTACATGTGTAGCTTTTTGTACATAAAGGGTGGTAAGCTGTTTATGTCTCCTGCTTTGTTTTTAAGGGTGTTGATTATGAGTGAGACTTCAATTGAGTTGGTAGGAGCTAGGAATAGTGTATCTGGGTAGATGTTGGTGAGGTAGTCTGTTGGACGAGTGTTCGAGCTTGGGATCCTACTCGCTAGAATCTTTCCTATGGTGGAGAAGAAAACATTAAGTCTGTTTGCTGTCTCAATTGGTGAGAGTAGGGGTTCGTCTGTTTTTGATAATTTGATGGTATTGTTCGTGGATATCTTTTTATTTCCTAGAATTGTAGATAGGGTTTTCCAGGTCTTTTCATATCACCTTTTACGGTCTGGAGTCTGTTCTCATAATACAATTTTTGGACCTTCTTATCAGGCTAGTAAGGATTGATGAGTAGCGTTTGGATTGTTCTCTGGTTATTAGACCCCTTCTATATTGTTTTTCATATTGGTGCCTCTTATTTATGGATTTAAGGATGCTGGGTGTTAGCCAGGGATTGTTAAGTCTCTTAGCTGTGATCTGTTTAGTTTTTTCGGGCAATGTCTGTTATAGAGGTTATGTGTTTTTTAAGAAAGTTCTTGATGCATTCATTAATATCTGAATGTGTTTCCAATTCATTAAGCCAGTCAATGTTCGTCATAGCTGATATAAAATTATTAACAGCAGACTCATTATGTAGTCTGAAGGTAACTTTGCAATTTCTTGGGGCAGAATGCCTAGGTTAGTTATGAGAAAGGTAGGGTAGTGGTCTGTGGTGTTTTCTGTGATTATGCCTGATTTTGAGGAGATATTGTGTTAGTCCAGATGTGGTCTAGTAACGAGGTACTATTATCGGAGATTCTTGTAGGTTTTGATATTGTTGGTAGTAATAAGCAGTTGCTCATAGTGTTTGTGAATTCAGTTACCTGCGGGTCTTGGTCATGTAGGAGATTTATGTTGAAATCTCCTGTGAGCAGCAAATGATCTTTGTTAAGGCGTGAATCGATTATCAGGTTTCCTAGTTTTTCACTAAAGTGGCGGATGTTTGACTGTGGTAATCTGTAGATGTTTATCACTGTGAGGGGTTTTTGCAGGTCTTTTGATTTAAATTTAAATGTTAATATTGTAGTTCATTACCCTTATAGCGAGTTATATATGTATATAGAATAATGGGGAAGGGTAGTTGTGTAAGGAATTACACCTGCACCACCTGGGTATTTGAAGATGTCTAGACACTGGTTGGAGAAAAGTCTTGAACTTGCGTGGGTTCCAGTCCCTGGACCCATTATGTGCCTCTAATCCAGTATTTCTAAACTTAAAAAGTCCATGGACCCCAAATGATCCACGGCAAGATTTTTGGGAGGACAACAGCAGGCTATGAAAATTTGCAAGATTATTTGAAAATTTTGCCTCATAAATAATGAAGCACTGAAATTGTGCAATATACATTTACCAAATTTATATTTTGATAAAATTAGCTTCAAATTTTAATTCCTTTCAGTGAGGACGAAGGTATGCAATACTACTGCCTCTTGAACTGAGACACTGGCTGGCTTCATGGGCATGAATGGGAACCTGCATCTCGTTCCCCTCAAGGAAGGTTCCTTGACGCTGGTGAAGGGCTCTTGATCCAGGAATTGGATCTATGCTCAGTTACCTGAATTGAGCCTGAATACCTTCATCCCTCCCTACAGGTGCTGTATAATCCCTAGGGGTTTAGCGCTCCCCGTGATTAAAATAATAATACTGCAACTCACTGGCTACTCAGATGCCCTTTATAAGCTGCAGTTTTCCTAACTGTGCTACGAACAGTATATGAGAGTCCACTTGCGGGTATAACGTTGTATCCACAAAGACTTGCCTCATCAAGAGTCTATTTAATACCCACGGGATGGGTATGGAATGCTAATGCAGCTATCTTGCAAAATTTTGCTCTAAGAATACACATTAAAAAAAATTCTTATGTTTTCTTAAGCACAAACACAAATTGACACTAATGATATGTTAGGTAAACCTTGGAGAAAAGTGAAAGTTTATAAATCAGAGGAGATAAATAGGGTAAGAAGTAAGCAACTATTGAGAGAAAGTTGGATTAGAGAGTACAGGTAATGAGGAGAGGGTAGAGGAAGTATGAGGTAGAGTTAAAAATTGTGTTAAGAGTGTGCGGTAAAAGGTTGGGGGTATAAGAGGGTGGGTACAGGTGGAAAGAGGGGTGATTAGTGAAGTAAAGAAGAATGTAAGGAAAAAAGTTGGCATATGAAAGTGTTTAGTGTAGAAGTGATAGATGGAAGTGGTACATATATGGAGAGTAAAAAAAAAAAAATAGTGAGGAGTACAAAGGAGGGCTAATGAGAGTAGGAGAGGTTTAAGTAACAAATTTTGCTGAAAGTGAAAAAACATTTTGGAGATTAATAAGTTGAGAAAGCCTAGGGAACAAATGGCTTTAACAATTAAAAAACAAGAGGGAAGCCATTAGATGGGGATGCAGAGATAATGGGAAGATGAAGAGAATATTTTGAGAAATTGTTGAATGTTGAAGAGAGGGAGGCAGTGATTTCTTGAGTTGGGCAGGGAGGTATAACACCTTTCAGGAGTGAGGAAGAGGCAGATGCAAGTGTTGGGAGGCATATAAGAACATAAGAACATAAGAAGAAGGAACACTGCAGCAGGCCTACTGGCCCATGCGAGGCAGGTCCAAATCTCCCACCGGCTTAGCCAATGCCCGACCCATCCAGGTCAGGTTACATTCACTTAAGGAAGGAGCACGGCATCTGACCTAGTAGCACAAACTAGTCAGGTCCAACTCCACCCACCCGCACCCACTCATATATTTATCTAGCCTATTTTTAAAACTACACAACGTTTTAGCCTCTATAACTGTACTCGGGAGTTTGTTCCACTCATCGACAACTCTATTACCAAACCAATGCTTTCCTATATCCTTCCTGAATCTGAATTTATCCAACTTAAAGCCATTGCTGCGAGTCCTGTCAATACTAGATATTTTTAGCACGCTATTTACATCACCTTTATTTATTCCTGTTTTCCATTTATTCACCTCAATCATATCCCCCTAATTCTACGCCTTTCTAGAGAGTGCAGATTCAGGGCCCTCAGTCTATCCTCATAGGAAGATTTCTGATACATGGAATCAACTTAGTCATCCTCCTTGTACGTTTTCCAGAGCATTGATATCCATTCTGTAATACGGTGACCAAAACTGTGCAGCATAATCTAGATGAGGCCTCACCAAGGATATATAGAGTTGAAGAACAACCTGAGGACTCCTATTATTTATGCTTCTTGATATGAAGCCAAGGATTCTGTTCGCTTTATTGCGAACACTTATGCACTCTGTCTTGGTTTTAGATTACTGCTAACCAGAACTCCTAAATCCTTTTTGAATCAGTAGTATTAAGATCTACATTATTTAGTTTATATGTGGCATGGTTATTGTCCTGTCCAATATTTAGAACTTTGCATTTATCTATATTAAACTGCATCTGCCACTTCTCCGACCACTGCATCGTCTATTCAAATCTTCCTGGAGTGCTCTAATGTCCTCATTTGAATGAATTGGACGGCCTATTTTGGTGTCATCAGCAAACTTGCTTATGTCGCTATTTATTCCCTCATCTATGTCGTTTATGTAGATTGTGAACAACAAGGGGCCCAATACTGACCCCTGTGAAACACCGCTTGTGACATTTCCCCCCACTGATTTCTCCCCTTTTATGCAAACTCTCTGCTGCCTATTTGTCAACCATGCCTCTATCCAGGAAAAATTTCTCCCCCTATTCTGTGTGCCTTAATTTTCCTCAATAGTCCTGATGTGGAACTATAAAAAAAGCCTTACTGAAGTCAATATACACAATATCATATTCATTACCATGATCTACCCCCTCAAATACCTTAGTAAAAAAAAGTTAAAATTTGTAAGGCAGGAAAAGCCCTTTTTTAAAAAACCCTGCTGGGGTTTGTTGATTAATTTATGCTTTTCAAGATGCCTACGAATTGCCTCGGCAATTATTGATTCCATAAAATTTCCCACTATGGAGGTTAGGGTTATTGGTCTATAGTTCGGTTTTGGACCTGTCACCTGCTTTGAAAAAAGGTATCCCCCTTGTCTAATGTGTTTAACTTGCCGGGCTAATACACATTCACGACTGCAACAAAAATTTATACTATGTACAATAAAAGTAGTAGTCTGAAAAAAAATAAATCATCTTTTTTTTTGAATAAATATTAAAAACTGAAAGGAAATATAAAGTCCTGGGGACATAAATAATGAACAGAGGAAATGTTTTAGTGCCAGGATGTCTACTTTTTTATTCTGGGCCCCATTTTCAAACTGGCCAAATTGCCCCAAATTTTTGATCACTTTATTGTGTAGTTAAATGGGCAGTTTCTCATGCTCAATTGATAGAACAGAAAGGGAGACTAGCAAAACAGCCCATGTTTGGGTTAATATATAATAAATAACAGTCCTCAGGTTATTTAACTTTTATCAATGGTTAAAAGGGCTCATTAAAATTATGCTGCCCGTTTTGGTCACTGTATTTCAGGATGGACATCAACGTCCTGGAAAAAGTCCAAAAAAGGGGGATGGCAAAGTTGATCCCCTGTGTCAGAAATCTTTCCTCGAGGGGTAGTCCGAAGGGCCCTGAATCTGCACTCTAGAAAGGCATAGAATTGGGGAATAGGACTGGGGTGTATAAATGATAAATAGGAATAAAGGGGGTGTAAAAAAGTGCAAAAAAAATTTAAAACAAGACAGAACTTGCAGCAATGGGTTAAAGTTGAAAAAAAATTTCATTTAGAAAGCGTTGGAAACATTAATTTGGTAACTCTTGTGAATGACAGGGCCCCAGCAATGGCTTTAAGTTGGATAAATTCAGATTCAGGGAAAGGGTATAGGGGAAAACATTGGTTTGGTAATAGAGTTGCCGATGAGTGGGAAAAAACTCCCGATTACAGTTATAGAGGGGTAAAAAGTTGTGTAGTTTTAAAATAGGCTAGATAAATATGAGTGGGTGCAGGTGGGTGTGAGTTGGTCCTGACTAGCTTGTGCTATTAGGTCAGATCCCGTGCTCCTTCCTTAAGTGAATGTAACCTGACCTGGCTGGGTCGGGGCATTGGCGCGGTGGAAGACTTGGCCCTGCCTCGCATGGGCCAGTAGGCCTGCTGCAGTGTTTTCTTTCATGTTCTTATAAGTCATCAAACTAAAATGTAGTGTAGTTTTAAAAATGGATAGACAAATACATGAGTGGGGTGTGAGTTAGACCTGACTGGCTTAGGCCTGTAGGTCTGCTGCAGTGCTGCCCCTTTCGTATGTACGTGAGCTGAATTTAAAGCTACCTCCAGTCGAGAAACCAAAAAATTTTTTCAGAAATGTCTTCCATTCTATTATGTGATACCAAAAAAAAAGCCAATAAAAACCACAGAAACCATCCTAGAAACAAAATTTTTTGGGAAAAAACCATTTCAATAAAACAGTCCTTGATGTGAAACACTGTGTCCTTTCATCCATATTTTCACATACCTGCTAAATGTATTCATTTTCCTTACATCTCCCAAATCAATTTGCACAAATGATTACTTATTATGCTTTACATTGGTTGTATGTATTGAAAAGTACAGGATGAAAATTTCCAGTGATCAGATGTGGGTATTACACTAAGCCTTCCCGACTTGCAAAAGCTGTGCCTAAATTAAAAAGTAATGAAATAAGCGAATTGGCCGTTATCGACTTCCACAAATATTGGCATTGGCAAAAAATTTTTGGGCCCCTGGCAAATGATAAAGCAGAGCCAAATCGATTTTTATCAAACATACCGTAATACACTATTTTCCCCCCCAAAAATTAAATATATCGATGGCTATCATCAATATCTCCAGTTTTTTTAAAATTCTAAGACCCATAAGAAAAAGGGAAAACTGCAGCAGGCCTCTGGCCCATGCGAGGCAGGTCCGTCTCCCACCGGCAAGCCAATGCCCCGACCCAGCCAGGTCAGGTTACATTCACTTAAGGAAGGATCACGGATCTGACCTGTAGCACAATAGTCAGGACCAACTCACACCCACCCGCACCCACTTATTTATCTAGCCTATTTTTTTAAAAATACACAACGTTTTTGCCTCTATAACTGTAATTGAATGTTTATAAAAATTCGTTCGAATGATTCATTTATTTCATCTTGTGGGTCTTCACAAATTTTCACTAAGTCAGCACATGTCCATTAATGGCTCCTTATTGACTGCTAAATCTCAGCCACCCGTTTTATTGTTCGAAAATTACACCCAAAAATGACCAACCCCCCCGTGTTTCTGTCTTAAAATAACGTATTTGGACCAATAATTTATTTATTTTAATAACGTTAAAATTTTACCCAGTAAGCTCAAGACAGCCATTCACTGCTACACAATTTTCTCTCTCGTTTACACAACAATTCTCTTTATACCTCCTGTATGGCACAACCTGGAAGAACTCCAACGTCAACTCAGAGATGCACAATGC
>WNWK01033179.1:0-21354 GCA_009830355.1 Cherax destructor | reverse complement strand
CCGTCATAGCAGTACATTATTTGCGAAGAAAACATTGCAGTACCGTCTCAGTTCTGTTTTTTTTTAGTTTACAATGTTGACATTTATAAACATTTGCATTGTATATAATGCAAATGTTTATATATACTGGAGGAGCCTATGATTATAAGATGACCAAGGTCAACAAATAATTTAATCTGGCTCTGTTTCCGGTCACAATCTTTTGCCTAAAATTACTCAGGTTCGTCCTCCTCCTCCTCCCTCTCGCCTCCCCTCTCTCTCTCTCTCTCTCTCTCTCTCTCTCTACGACTCTTGTAATACTTTATCACGGTATATTCTTTTCATCTGGCTTGTTATCTCTTCCTTCCTTTTTTCCAACAGATATTAAATAAAAACCTCCAAGTTTGAAGAAACATATTAGATAATAAATTACATGGGAAAATCTAAATCTATAGGAAGAGTTAAAGGAGAGAAGTGTTTAAAATAATGAATAGAATTATAATATGAGAGTTCCAAGAGATGAAACATGTTGAGGGTAAGAGGGGAAGTGAAGCAGAGATGGTAGTGGCCAGCAGTCTTCTAGGTTACCTTCATATATGAAACACTGCTGTAGCACCTTTGATATACGGAAATAAATGGTATAAAATACCGACACAATGGAAAAATAAACACATAAGCAGTATAATGTGATCCTTTATTGACAACGTTTCGCCCACGCAGTGGGCTTTATCGAGTCACAGACAGATCTACCTGGAAAATGAGCAACATGGAGATATATATAGGGTACAGTCAGGTGGAGAATGCTGGGTCAGGTGGAGAAAGCTGCATGTCACAGTCTTAAAAGTAGTGTGATAGTTAAAAACATTGTGTGACTTAAAGGACCTGCAGTGTACCATTCTTGAGTTCTAGGTGGGATAGCGTTGAAGAAGTTTCTTGGCAATAGGTTCAGCTATGTTGTAGAAGCCGTTGTTCTGGTTGAAGTTGTTGGATATACAGACGAGTGATGATTCTAGGATTCTTCGGTATTGCGTGTTGTCTTCTGGCGATGAGTCTTGCGTTTCTGTAGTTGATTAAATGGTTTGTAAATTTCGGTGTTGAACACAGGCATTTCTTGAGTCGTCAGATCTGCCTGCGTACTGGTGTTCTGAAATGCGTGTTTGTAGGTCTCTGGATGTTTCGCCAACATAAGAACATAAGAACATAAGAATGGAGGAACACTGCAGAAGGCCTACTGGCCCATACAAGGCAGGTCCTTATCAAAACCACCACTACCTAAAATTTATTCCCGTACTACGACACAAATCAAACCCAGCCCCTCCCACTCATATATTTGTCCAATCTCTTTTAAAGCCACCCAAGGTCCTAGCCTCTATCACAGTACTCGGAAGATTGTTCCACGCATCTACAACTCTATTCGAAAACCAGTACTTGCCTATGTCCTTTCTAAATCTAAATTTATCCAATTTAAATCCGTTATTTCTCGTTCTTACTTGGTTCGATATCCTCAGTATTTTATTAATATCTCCTTTGTTTATGCCCATCATCCACTTGTACACCTCGATGATATCTCCTCATTCTACGTCTCTCCAGAGAGTGGAGATTCAACGCTCTAAGTCTATCTTCATACGGGAGATTTCTTATACTGTAAATCATTTTAGTCATTCTTCTTGTATGTTCTCCAATGAATCTATATCCATCCTGTAGTAAGGAGACCAAAACTGAGCTGCATAATCCAAATGAGGTCTCACTAGTGATGTATAGAGCTGTAAAATAACTTTTGGACTTCTGTTGCTTATACTTCTTGAAATAAATCCTAGTAATCTGTTAGCCTTATTGGCACACTTAGGCACTGTTGTCTTGGCTTTAGATTTCTGCTTACCATGACTCCCAAGTCTTTTCACATTCTGTATGATCAAGCTCAACTTCACCTAGTTTATAAATTCGAGGGATATTTTCATTACCAACGACAAGCACCTTACACTTGTCCACATTGAACTTCATCTGCCACTTTTCAGACCAAGACATTAATTTATCCAAATCCTCCTGGAGTTCACTGTTATCCTCCTCAGAATGAATTATACGGCCTATTTTTGTATCATCAGCAAATTTACTCATGTCACTTGCAATTCCTTCATCAAGGTCATTAATGTAAATTATGAACAACAATGGGCCCAAAACTGATCCTTGTGGAACGCCACTAGTGACAAATCCCCATTCAGATTTGACCCCATTAATAGAAACCTCTGCTTTCTATTGGTAAGCCATGCCTCTATCCATGCTAGAACTTTACCTCCTATACCATGAGCTGCCACCTTTCTTAAGAGTCTCTTGTGAGGTACTCTATCGAAGGCCTTACTGAAATCCAAGTAAACTATATCATATTCTTTATCACTGTCTACTGCCTCAAATGTTTTATTGAAAAACGTCAGTAAATTTGTCAGGCAGGAACGACCTCTCGTAAACCCATGCTGAGATTCATTAATCAAATTATGTTCTTCAAGGTGACTTATAATTTGCTGCAGCCATTGCAAGAACATAAGAAAGGAGGAACACTGCAGCAGGCCTGTTGGCCCATACTAGGCAGGTCCTTCACAATCCATCCCACTAACAGAATAATTGTCCAACCTAATTTTCAATTCTACCCAAGAAATAAGGTTTGAAGATTCTATTAACTCAAGTGCGAGTCCCACTCAAATCCAACCCCTCTCACTCATGAATTTATCCAACCTAAATTTGAAACTACCCAAGGTCCTAGCTTCAATAACCCTACTAGGCAGACTGTTCCACTCATCAACTACCCTATTTCCAAACCAATACTTTCCTATATCCTTTCTAAATCTAAACTTATCTAACTTGAATCCATTATTGCGGGTTCTCTCTTGGAGAGATATCCTCAAGACCTTATTTATATCCCCTTTGTTAATACCCATTTTCCACTTGTATACCTCGATCATGTCTCCCTCATTCTACGTCTTACAAGTGAATGTAATTTTAGGGTCTTCAATCTTTCTTCGTAAGGAAGATTTCTAATGCTATGTATTAATTTAGTCATTCTACGCTGAATGTTTTCTAACGAATTTATGTCCATTCTGTAATATGGAGACCAGAACTGAGCTGCGTAATCTAGGTGAGGCCTTACTAATGATGTATAAAGCTGTAATATAACCTCTGACTTCTGTTGCTAACACTTCTTGATATAAATCCCAGTAATCTATTTGCCTTATTACGTACGCTTAGGCATTGCTGTCTTGGTTTAAGGTTGCTGCTTACCATCACCCCCAAGTCCTTCTCGCAATCTGTATGGCTAAGTTCTACGTTATTTAACTTATAAGTGCTTGGGTTATGGACACTCCGAGCTTCAGAACCTTGCATTTATCTACATTGAACTGCATCTGCCACTTTTCTGACCACGAATTAAGTTTGTCTAAATCTTCCTGAAGTTCTATGACATCTATGTTTGAATCAATTATCCTACCTATCTTCGTGTCGTCGGCGAATTTGCTCATATCACTAGTAATTCCCTCATCAAGGTCATTGATATATATTATAAATAACAATGGGCCTAAGACTGATCCCTGTGGAACACCACTTGTTACAAGTCCCCATTCGGATTTAACCCATTTATGCACACTCTCTGCTTCCTATTGGTGAGCCATGACTCGATCCATGACAGCACTTTTCCCCAATGCCATGAGCTGCCACTTCTTTAACAGTCTCTGGTGCGGTACTCTATCAAAAGCCTTACTAAAGTCTAAATAAACAATATCGAATTCTTTATCGTGATCACCAGCCTCAAAAGCTTTACTGAAGAAGGTTAATAAATTAGATAGGCAGGAACGGCCCTCGTGAATCCATGCTGGGTATCATTAATCAAATTATGGTTATCTAGATGGCTTCTAATAATATCAGCTATAATTGACTCTAGTAATTTGCCTACAATTGAGGTCAGGCTTATTGGGCGGTAGTTTGACGGTAGTGACTTGTCCCCTGCTTTAAAAATAGGAATTACATTAGCCATCTTCCACATATCAGACACTACACCTGTTTGAAGAGATAAATTAAAAATGTTAGATATTGGTTCACAGAGTTCCATTTTGCATTCCTTAAGAACCCTTGCAAAAAGCTCATCAGGACCCGGCGATTTATTTTGTTTCAGTCGGTCCAGCTGTTTCATAATCATTTCGCTAGTGACTGTGATATTACATAATTTATCTTCTTCTGGGCCTCTGTAAAAATTAATTACTGGGATATTATTAATGTCTTCCGTGTGAAACCAGAGAAAATAATTATTAAAAATAGAGCACATATCATTCTCCTTGTCAGTAAGATGCCCAAAGTTATTTTTAAGGGACCTATCTTATCCCTAACTTTGTTCTATAAACCTGGAAAAACTTTTGGGTTAGTTTTTGAATCCCTAGCAACTTTAATTTCATAGTCCCGTTTAGATTTTCTTATTCCCTTTTAACGTCCCTCTTAATGTCAGTATACTGATTTATAAGATGACCTCACCTCTTTATGCGCCTATAAATTCCTTTCTTCTGCCCTAAAAGATATTTGAGCCTATTATTCATCCATTTTGGGTCATTTCTACTTGATCTAATTTCTTTATACGGATAAATGTTCTTTGGGCAGCCTGTATAGTGTTAAGAAAACTGTCATATTGATACCTCTCTTCTTCACCCCAGTCCACAGTTGATAAGTGTTCTCTAAGTCCATTATAATCTGCTAAGCGAAAATCTGGGACCATTACTGAATTATCCCTACTATCATACATCCATTCAATGCTAAAGGTAATTGACTTGTGGTCGCTTGAGCCGAGTTCCTCTGTAATTTCTAAATTATTAACAAGGGTTTCTTGCTTGCCAGAACCAAGTCAAGTAGGTTATTTCCCCTTGTAGGTTCTGTTACAAACTGCTTCAAAAGCAATCCTGAACTACTTCTAAAAGTCGTTAGATACTAAATTCCCTGTCATGAAATTCCAATCAATCTGACTAAAGTTAAAGTCCCCTAGAATTACTACGTTATCGTGTCTTGTGGCCTTAACAATTTCCTCCCAAAGTAGTCTCCTTGTTCCCTATCTAAGTTTGGAGGACGGTAAATCACGCCTAAAATCAATTTTTCACACCCTCTGAAAATTCTATCCAGACAGACTCTGTATGTGTTAATTCAGACTTTATACCCGTTTTTATGCAACAATTTAAATGATCACGGACATAGAGTGCCACCCCACCCCTTTCCCGATACTTCTGTCTACTTGGAACAATTTTAAAAACCCTGAATGTGACATTCGGCAGGCAAGTCCCGATTTTTCATATTAAACCATGTCTCAGTTATTGCAAAACATCAATATTACCCGTACTTGCAACTAATCTCAACTCGTCCATCTTATTCCTAGCACTACGACTATTGGTGTAATATATATTTAGAGACCCTCCTTTCTCTTTACCCTTCCTGCTCATCTCTGTTTTCCACTATACCTATTACTGTCCTTGTCATCTAGTGTCACTAGCTTTCCACTGTCCACCTTATTCTGCCTATTACTAGTTCTCCTACAGCTTATAATATTACTACACTGGGACTTCTCTGTTTTCCCCAAAACCCATACCACTAACTATTTCTAGTTTAAAGCCCTAACAGCTCCCTCCACTGCAGTTGCCAGTGCCCCACCCCAGACCTGGATAAGTGAACCCCATCCCTGGCATACATGTCATTTCTGCCATAGAAGAGGTCCCAGTTGTCAATGAATGTTACTGAATATTCTCTACAGTATTTGTCCAGCCAGCAATTGACACCAATTGCCCTGGACAGCCATTCATTTCCAACTCCTTCCTTGGTAAAATACCACATATGACAGGGTTCCCACCCTTCTTCCTAATTATGTCTATTGCTGACCTAAACCTGCTAGTCAGGTCCCCACTCCTACGTCTGCCAACATCGTTGCCTCCAGCACTGAGACAGATAATAGGATTGCTCCCATTACCTCTCATGATGTCGTCCAGACGGCTAACAATATCCTCCATCCCAGCCCCAGGAAAGCAAACCCTCTGTCTCCTACTCCTATCAATCAAACAGAAAGCCCTATCCATGTACCTAACCTGACTGTCCCCAACAACAACAATGTTTTTACCTTCCTTTGTGTCTTTCCGTGACGCTCCAGAAGCTCGACTCACATTCATCGGGTAGCACGGAGAATGGGTTCGATGTTTCCACAACATTCTCCTGGGCTTCGTTGTTTCTACTCTCCACCCGTCCTCTTGAGCCTTAACTTTGTCCCATGCGTTTTAGCCACTGTCCAGGTTCCTTTCCTGGCATGAGGATTCTCAACAGGAGGATTACTACGAATCCTCTTGTTTTCCTCAGTCAGTCGCTGTATCTCAAGCTTAGCTACCTCAGTTCTTCCTTCAGCTGCTGGTAGAGTAGCTCAAGAGAGGACATCTTCTTCAGATTGACAGAGAGCACACAAGACACGCTTCACTGAGTTAAGTCAGGTCCACCACTGACTGAGTTAAGTCAGGTCCACCAAGGGATTGTGTATACCCTGCCGTGGATTGAAGCTTTTCCTGTCTGTTACTGGTAATGTCCTTGATGGTGGTGGATGTGGAGGTGGATACTGGAATGAGGTCTTAGAAAATGTTGGAAACTTGTTTGGAAATGGAGTTGGTGGAAGGACTATGTATCTCTTCTCAGCAGTGTCTTCTGGTGTGTTGAAGATGTTTAATGCCCGTCGTCTGCAGTCTCTAATGAAGTGACGAGGATAGTGAAGTTTGGAAAAACTTGTTCAATGAGGGAGCATTCTTCTTCAAGGAACTCACTGCTGCAGATTCTGAGTGCGCGCAGGAAAAGCCTATAATTACACCACGTTTAATTTTGGTGTCATGGTGAGAGTAGAAGTTGAGAAGATCGTGTTGGTAGGTTTTCGATAGACTTTAAAACGAAGTTCATGGTCAGCTCTGCAGAGAAGAACATCAAGGAAAGGAAGAGTGTTGTCGACTTCTTCTTCTAGTGTAAACTGGATTGATGGCTCAACCTGGTTGAGTTCGTGTTGGAGAGCTTGAACGTTGCCTGGGAGTTATGATGAGAATGTCCAACATAACGAAGCCAGGTGACAGAAGAGGGAATAATAGTGGAAAATCGCTCGGCTTCCAAATGTTCCATATATAGGTTCGCAAGGACGGCACTAAGTGGCGATCCATGGGTAGTCCAAAGTTTGCTGAAAGAGTTGGTTTTCGAAAGAGAAACATGTAAAGCCCACACATAGTTCAACAAGGTCGATGAAATCGCTGGCTGGAAGAGGAAGATCAAGCGAGTCGTCAATTTTCCTCGCAAGAGATCGATAGCTTGTGTAGTAGGTACTTTGGTGAATAGGGATGTTACATCAAGGCTGGAGAGTTTCTTGTTTCTGATGTTGATGTTCGAATGCATTGAGAAGGTCACCAGAGTGTTTGAGATGTGCTGGACTGATGGTGCCCAAAAGTTTGGAGAGGTATTTAGCGAGAATTCCTGAGGAATTCTCGCTAAATACCTCTCCAAACAGGAAAAGCTTCAATCCACGGCAGGGGTATACACAATCCCTTGCAATGGCTGCAGCAAATTATACGTTGGCGAAACATCCAGAGACCTACAAACACGCATTTCAGAACACCAGTACGCAGGCAGATCTGACGACTCAAGAAATGCCTGTGTTCAACACCGAAATTTACACAACCATTTAATCAACTACAGAAACGCAAGACTCATCGCCAGAGAAGACAACACGCAATACCGAAGAATCCTAGAATCATCACTCGTCTGTATATCCAACAACTTCAACCAGAACAACGGCTTTACAACATAGCTGAACCTATTGCCAAGAAACTTCTTCAACGCTATCCCACCTAGAACTCAAGAATGGTACACTGCAGGCCCTTTTAAGTCACACAATGTTTTTAACTATCACACTACTTTTAAGACTGTGACATGCAGCTTTCTCCACCTGACCCAGCATTCTCCACCTGACTGTACCCTATATATATCTCCATGTTGCTCATTTTCCAGGTAGATCTGTCTGTGACTCGATAAAGCCCACTGCGTGGGCGAAACGTTGTCAATAAAGGATCACATTATACTGCTTATGTGTTTATTTTTCCACCTTGATATACCTTTGAAGAGTTTCGATAGTATCTACTCTCTGAGCCCGGCCATGGGCCAGGCTCGTCTGGTGCTTGCCTGGTCAACCAGGCTGTTGCTGCTGGAGGCCCGCTGCCCCACATATCCATCACAGCCTGGTTGATCTGGCACCTGGTGAAGGTTTTTATTTAATATCTGTTGGAAAAAAGGAAGGAAGAGATAACAAGCAAATCCAAGAAAGTCAAAACAATGTAGTAAAGTATGCGCAGGATAATACAATCTTCAGCACTGTATACTGTACAGAATTAATACCACAAGAAAGCATGAATAATATACACACCTTATAACCGAGAGGTTGGAACAAATATATGCAGGATTTTTTGCAACATAACAGTAAGTTAACGAAGTGATTCCTGGACTTTGAAATCGCTATGGATGGAATATGGATACAACCAACAATGTCAACTATTTGAGGTGAACATATACTGTCACTATAGTTATATGATCATTGACGGGATAAGCGTACGTAATAAGGCAAATAGATTACTGGGATTTATATCAAGAAGTGTTAGCAACAGAAGTCCAGAGGTTATATTACAGCTTTATACATCATTAGTAAGGCCTCACCTAGATTACGCAGCTCAGTTCTGGTCTCCATATTACAGAATGGACATAAATTCGTTAGAAAACATTCAGCGTAGAATGACTAAATTAATACATAGCATTAGAAATCTTCCTTACGAAGAAAGATTGAAGACCCTAAAATTACATTCACTTGTAAGACGTAGAATGAGGGGAGACATGATCGAGGTATACAAGTGGAAAATGGGTATTAACAAAGGGGATATAAATAAGGTCTTGAGGATATCTCTCCAAGAGAGAACCCGCAATAATGGATTCAAGTTAGATAAGTTTAGATTTAGAAAGGATATAGGAAAGTATTGGTTTGGAAATAGGGTAGTTGATGAGTGGAACAGTCTGCCTAGTAGGGTTATTGAAGCTAGGACCTTGGGTAGTTTCAAATTTAGGTTGATAAATTCATGAGTGAGAGGGGTTGGATTTGGAGGGGACTCGCGCATGAGTGGGTAGAATTGTCAAAGCTTATTTCTTGGGTAGCATTGAAAATTGGGTTGAGCAAATATTCTGTTAGTGGGACGGATTGTGAAGGACCTGCCTAGTATGGGCCAACAGGCCTGCTGCAGTGTTCCTCCTTTCTTATGTTCTTATGTCAATAAACTCGCTCCTCGGGATAAAACCATCTTGACTATTATGACTGATTAATCTCGGGTAATGGTCGAGCTTGAGGCTCAGCTCATTATATTCTGCTATTAACCTTTTTTAACCTTGAAAACACTAATAAATATTGACATTTTCACGATATCTAACACTTGGATATTTTACAGCCATTTAAGAACATAAGAACATAAGAAAGAAGGAACACTGCAGCAGGCCTACTGGCCCATGCGAGGCAGGTCCAAATCTCCAACGGCTTAAGCCCCGACCCAGCCAGGTCAGGTTACATTCACTTAAGGAGGGAACACTGCATCTGACCTAGCACAGGCTAGTCAGGACCAACTCACACCCAACCGCACCCACTCATATAATTGTCTAGTTGACCACCTGGTCAGCCGACCACCTGGTCAGGTCACTTCCACTTAAGGAATTAGTACAGCTACTGACCTGGTAATACAAGCTAGTCAGGTCCAAATTCACACCCATCCACACCCACCCATGTATTTATCTAACCTATTTTTAAAACTACACAACGTCTTAGCATCTATGACGGTACTCGGGAGTTTGTTCCACTCATCCACAACTCTATTACCAAACCAGTGCTTTCCTATATCCTTCCTGAATCTGAACTTTTCCTGACTTAACTCAGTGAAGACGTGTCTTGTGTGCTCTCTGTCAATCTGAAGATGTCCTCTCTTGAGCTACTCTACCAGCAGCTGAATGAAGAACTGAGGGTAGCTAAGCTTGAGATACAGCGACTGACTGAGGAAAACAAGAGGATTCGTAGTAATCCTCCTGTTGAGAATCCTCAAGCCAGGAAAGGAACCTGGACAGTGGCTAAAACGCATGGGACAAAGTTAAGGCTCAAGAGGACGGGTGGAGAGGTAGAAACAACGAAGACCCAGGAGAATGTTGTGGAAACATCGAACCCATTCTCCGTGCTACCCGATGAATGTGAGTCGACTTCTGGGAGCGTCACGACAAAGACACAAGGAAGGTAAAACATTGTTGTTGTTGGGGACAGTCAGGTTAGGTACATGGATAGGGCTTTCTGTTTGATTGATAGGAGTAGGAGACAGAGGGTTTGCTTTCCTGGGGCTGGGATGGAGGATATTGTTAGCCGTCTGGACGACATCATGAGAGGTAATGGGAGCAATCCTATTATCTGTCTCAGTGCTGGAGGCAACGATGTTGGCAGACGTAGGAGTGAGGACCTGACTAGTAGGTTTAGGTCAGCAATAGACATAATTAGGAAGAAGGTGGGAACCCTGTCATATGTGGTATTTTGCCAAGGAGAGGAGTTGAAATGAATGGCTGTCCAGGGCAATTGGTGTCAATTGCTGGCTGGACAAATACTGTAAGGAAAATTCAGTAACATTCATTGACAACTGGGACCTCTTCTATGGCAGAAATGACATGTATGCCAGGGATGGGGTTCACTTATCCAGGTCTGGGGTGGGGGCACTGGCAACTGCAGTGGAGGGAGCTGTTAGGGCTTTAAACTAGAAATAGTTAGTGGTATGGGTTTTGGGGGGAAAACAGAGAAGTCCCAGTGTAGTAATATTATAAGTTGTAGGAGAACTAGTAATAGGCAGAATATGGTGGATAGTGGAAAGCTAGTGACACTAGATGACAAGGACAGTAATAGGTATAGTGGAAAATCAGAGATGAGCAGGAAGGGTAAAGATAAAGGAGGGTCTCTATTTATATATTACACCAATAGTCGTAGTGCTAGGAATAAGATGGACGAGTTGAGATTAGTTGCAAGTACGGGTAATATTGATGTTTTTGCAATAACTGAGACATGGTTTAATATGAAAAATCGGGACTTGCCTGCCGAATGTCACATTCAGGGTTTTAAATTGTTCCAAGTAGACAGAAGTATCGGGAAAGGGGGTGGGTGGCACTCTATGTCCGTGATCATTTAAATTGTTGCATAAAAACGGGTATAAAGTCTGAATTAACACATACAGAGTCTGTCTGGATAGAATTTTCAGAGGGTGTGAAAAATTGATTTTAGGCGTGATTTACCGTCCTCCAAACTTAGATAGGGAACAAGGGAGACTACTTTGGGAGGAAATTGTTAAGGCCACAAGACACGATAACGTAGTAATTCTAGGGGACTTTAACTTTAGTCAGATTGATTGGAATTTCATGACAGGGAATTTAGAATCTAACGACTTTTAGAAGTAGTTCAGGATTGCTTTTGAAGCAGTTTGTAACAGAACCTACAAGGGAAATAACCTACTTGACTTGGTTCTGGCAAGCAAGGAAACCCTTGTTAATAATTTAGAAATTACAGAGGAACTCGGCTCAAGCGACCACAAGTCAATTACCTTTAGCATTGAATGGATGTATGATAGTAGGGATAATTCAGTAATGGTCCCAGATTTTCGCTTAGCAGATTATAATGGACTTAGAGAACACTTATCAACTGTGACTGGGGTGAAGAAGAGAGGTATCAATATGACAGTTTTCTTAACACTATACAGGCTGCCCAAAGAACATTTATCCCGTATAAAGAAATTAGATCAAGTAGAAATGACCAAAATGGATGAATAATAGGCTCAAATATCTTTTAGGGCAGAAGAAAGGAATTTATAGGCGCATAAAAAGAGGTGAGGGTCATCTTATAAATCAGTATACTGACATTAAGAGGGACGTTAAAAGGGAATAAGAAAAGCTAAACGGGACTATGAAATTAAAGTTGCTAGGGATTCAAAAACTAACCCAAAAAGTTTTCCAGGTTTATAGAACAAAAGTTAGGGATAAGATAGGTCCCTTAAAAATAACTTTGGGCATCTTACTGACAAGGAGAATGATATGTGCTCTATTTTTAATAATTATTTTCTCTCGGTTTCACACAGGAAGACATTAATAATATCCCAGTAATTAATTTTTACAGAGGCCCAGAAGAAGATAAATTATGTAATATCACAGTCACTAGCGAAATGATTATGAAACAGCTGGACCGACTGAAACAAAATAAATCGCCGGGTCCTGATGAGCTTTTGCAAGGGTTCTTCAGGAATGCAAAATGGAACTCTGTGAACCAATATCTAACATTTTAATTTATCTCTTCAAACAGGTGTAGTGTCTGATATGTGGAAGATGGCTAATGTAATTCCTATTTTTAAAGCAGGGGACAAGTCACTACCGTCTAACTACCGCCCAATAAGCCTGACCTCAATTGTAGGCAAATTACTAGAGTCAATTATAGCTGATATTATTAGAAGCCATCTAGATAACCATAATTTGATTAATGATACCCAGCATGGATTCACGAGGGCCGTTCCTGCCTATCTAATTTATTAACCTTCTTCAGTAAAGCTTTTGAGGCTGTTGATCACGATAAAGAATTCGATATTGTATATTTAGACTTTAGTAAGGCTTTTGATAGAGTACCGCACCAGAGACTGTTAAAGAAAGTGGCAGCTCATGGCATTGGGGGAAAAGTGCTGTCATGGATCGAGTCATGGCTCACCAATAGGAAGCAGAGAGTGTGCATAAATGGGGTTAAATCCGAATGGGGACTTGTAACAAGTGGTGTTCCACAGGGATCAGTCTTAGGCCCATTGTTATTTATAATATATATCAATGACCTTGATGAGGGAATTACTAGTGATATGAGCAAATTCGCCGACGACACGAAGATAGGTAGGATAATTGATTCAAACATAGATGTCATAGAACTTCAGGAAGATTTAGACAAACTTAATTCGTGGTCAGAAAAGTGGCAGATGCAGTTCAATGTAGATAAATGCAAGGTTCTGAAGCTCGGGAGTGTCCATAACCCAAGCACTTATAAGTTAAATAACGTAGAACTTAGCCATACAGATTGCGAGAAGGACTTGGGGTGATGGTAAGCAGCAACCTTAAACCAAGACAGCAATGCCTAAGCGTACGTAATAAGGCAAATAGATTACTGGGATTTATATCAAGAAGTGTTAGCAACAGAAGTCCAGAGGTTATATTACAGCTTTATACATCATTAGTAAGGCCTCACCTAGATTACGCAGCTCAGTTCTGGTCTCCATATTACAGAATGGACATAAATTCGTTAGAAAACATTCAGCGTAGAATGACTAAATTAATACATAGCATTAGAAATCTTCCTTACGAAGAAAGATTGAAAACCTAAAATTACATTCACTTGTAAGACGTAGAATGAGGGAGACATGATCGAGGTATACAAGTGGAAAATGGGTATTAACAAAGGGGATATAAATAAGGTCTTGAGGGTATCTCCCCAAAGAGAGAACCCGCAAATGGATTCAAGTTAGATAAGTTTAGATTTAGAAAGGATATAGGAAAGTATTGGTTTGGAAATAGGGTAGTTGATGAGTGGAACAGTCTGCCTAGTAGGGTTATTGAAGCTAGGACCTTGGGTAGTTTCAAATTTAGGTTGGATAAATTCATGAGTGAGAGGGGTTGGATTTGAGTGGGACTCGCGCATGAGTGGGTAGAATTGTCAAAGCTTATTTCTTGGGTAGCATTGAAGATTGGGTTGAGCAAATATTCTGTTAGTGGGACGGATTGTGAAGGACCTGCCTAGTATGGGCCAACAGGCCTGCTGCAGTGTTCCTCCTTTCTTATGTTCTTATGTTCTTATGAAACCATTGCTGCGAGTCCTGTCTTGGCTGGATATTTTCAGCACGCTATTTACATCCCTTTATTTATTCCTGTTTTCCATTTATACACCTCAATCATATCCCCCCTAATTCTACGCCTTTCTAGAGAGTGCAGATTCAGGGCCCTCAGTCTATCCTCATAGGGAAGATTTCTGATACATGGGATCAACTTTGTCATCCTCCTTTGTACGTTTTCCAGTGCATTTATATCCATTCTGTAATACGGTGACCAGAACTGTGCAGCATAATCTAAATGAGGCCTAACCAAAGATATATAGAGTTGTAGAACAACCTGAGGACTTCTATTATTTATACTTCTTGATATGAAGCCAAGGATTCTGTTAGCTTTATTGCGAACACTTATGCACTGTTGTCTTGGCTTCAGATTACTACTAACCAGAACTCCTAAATCCTTCTCGCAATCACAAGTAATAAGATCTACATTATTCAGCTTATATGTGGCATGGTTATTGTCCTGCCCAACATTTAGAACTTTGCATTTGTTTACATTAAACTGCATCTGCCACTTCTCCGACCACTGCATCAGTCTATTCAAATCATCCTGGAGTGCTCTAATGTCCTCATTTGAATGAATTGGACGACCTATTTTGGTGTCATCAGCAAATTTACTTATGTTACTATTTATTCCCTCATCTATGTCGTTTATGTAAATTGTAAACAACAGGGGCCCAAAACTGACCCCTGTGGAACACCGCGAGACGCGCCCCCATTCTGATTTCTCTCCATTAATGCAAACTCTCTGCCGCCTATTTGTCAACCATGCCTCTACCCAGGAAAACATTTCTCCTGCTATTCCGTGTGCCTTAAGTTTCCTCAGTAGCCTCTGATGTGGAACTTTATCGAAAGCCTTACTGAAGTCCATATACACAATATCATATTCATTACCATGATCTACCTCCTCAAACACCTTAGTGAAAAAAGTTAGTAAATTCGTAAGACAGGAACGCCCCTTAGTAAAACCGTGTTGAGATTCATTAATCAATTTATGCTTTTCAAGATGGCTACAATTGCCTCGGCAATAAGAACATAAGAACATAAGAACATAAGAAAGGAGGAACACTGCAGCAGGCCTGTTGGCCCATACTAGGCAGGTCCTTCAATCCGTCCACTAACAGAATATTTGCTCAACCCAATTTTCAATGCTACCCAGAAATAAGCTTTGACAATTCTACCCACTCATGCCGAGTCCCTCAAATCCAACCCCTATCACTCATGAATTTATCCAACCCAAATTTGAAACTACCCAAGGTCCTAGCTCAATAACCCTACTAGGCAGACTGTTCCACTCATCAACTACCCTATTTCCAAACCAATACTTTCCTATATCCTTTCTAAATCTAAACTTATCTAACTTGAATCCATTTTTGCGGGTTCTCTCTTGGAGAGATATCCTCAAGACCTTATTTATATCCCCTTTGTTAATACCCATTTTCCACTTGTATACCTCGATCATGTCTCCCCTCATTCTACGTCTTACAAGTGAATGTAATTTTAGGGTCTTCAATCTTTCTTCGTAGGAAGATTTCTAATGCTATGTATTAATTTAGTCATTCTACGCTGAATGTTTTCTAACGAATTTATGTCCATTCTGTAATATGGAGACCAGAACTGAGCTGCGTAATCTAGGTGAGGCCTTACTAATGATGTATAAAGCTGTAATATAACCTCTGGACTTCTGTTGCTAACACTTCTTGATATAAATCCCAGTAATCAATTTGCCTTATTACGTACGCTTAGGCATTGCTGTCTTGGTTTAAGGTTGCTGCTTACCATCACCCCCAAGTCCTTCTCATAATCTGTATGGCTAAGTTCTACGTTATTTAACTTATAAGTGCTTGGGTTATGGACACTCCCGAGCTTCAGAACCTTGCATTTATCTACATTGAACTGCATCTGCCACTTTTCTGACCACGAATTAAGTTTGTCTAAATCTTCCTGAAGTTCTATGACATCTATGTTTGAATCAATTATCCTACCTATCTTCGTGTCGTCGGCGAATTTGCTCATATCACTAGTAATTCCCTCATCAAGGTCATTGATATATATTATAAATAACAATGGGCCTAAGACTGATCCCTGTGGAACACCACTTGTTACAAGTCCCCATTCGGATTTAACCCCATTTATGCACACTCTGCTTCCTATTGGTGAGCCATGACTCGATCCATGACAGCACTTTTCCCCAATGCCATGAGCTGCCACTTTCTTTAACAGTCTCTGGTGCGGTACTCTATCAAAAGCCTTACTAAAGTCTAAATAAACAATATCAATTCTTTATCGTGATCAACAGCCTCAAAAGCTTTACTGAAGAAGGTTAATAAATTAGATAGGCAGGAACGGCCCTCGTGAATCCATGCTGGGTATCTTTAATCAAATTATGGTTATCTAGATGGCTTCTAATAATATCAGCTATAATTGACTCTAGTAATTTGCCTACAATTGAGGTCAGGCTTATTGGGCGGTAGTTTGACGGTAGTGACTTGTCCCCTGCTTTATAAATAGGAATTACATTAGCCATCTTCCACATATCAGACACTACACCTGTTTGAAGAGATAAATTAAAAATGTTAGATATTGGTTCACAGAGTTCCATTTTGCATTCCTTAAGAACCCTTGCAAAAGCTCATCAGGACCCGGCGATTTATTTTGTTTCAGTCGGTCCAGCTGTTTCATAATCATTTCGCTAGTGACTGTGATATTACATAATTTATCTTCTTCTGGGCCTCTGTAAAAATTAATTACTGGGATATTATTAATGTCTTCCTGTGTGAAAACCGAGAGAAAATAATTATTAAAAATAGAGCACATATCATTCTCCTTGTCAGTAAGATGCCCAAAGTTATTTTTAAGGGGACCTATTTTATCCCTAACTTTTGTTCTATAAACCTGGAAAAAAATATAAACCTGGAAAAAACTATAAACCTGGAAAAAACTATTTGATTCCATAAATTTACCAACTATGGAGGTAAGGCTTATTGGTCTATAGTTCGAAGCTAAGGACCTGTCACCTGCCTTGTAAATAGGTATTACATTTGCCCTTTTCCACTTGTCTGGCACTATGCCAGTTTGTAGTGATATATTGAAAAGATTTGCCAAAGGTTTGCTAAGTTCCTCTTTACATTCCTTTAAAACTCTTGCAAACAGTTCATCAGGGCCTGGGGATTTGTTAGGTTTTAATTTCTCTATTTGTCTGAGGACCATGTCACTAGTTACCCCAATCGAGCATAGTCTATTATCTTCCAGTTCTACATAATTTATTATTTCTGGAATTCCGCTAGTATCTTCCTGAGTAAAAACTGAGAGGAAGTAAGTATTGAAAATTTCACACATATCCTTATCACTGTCCGTGATTTGTCCTGAGTTACTCTTAAGTGGGCCTATCTTGTCCCTAATCTTACTTCTGTATACCTGAAAGAACCCTTTGGGTTAGTCTTCGAATTCCTTGCGACCTTAGCCTCATAATCCCTTTTTGCTTTTCTTATTCCTTTTTTTTTTTCTCTCTTTAATTGAAAATATTGATTTCTTATCTGTCCATCCCCTCTTTTGATACGCCTATATATGCCTCTCTTTTGACCAATGAGATGTTTTAATCTATTGTTCATCCATTTAGGATAATTTTTGTTAGATCTAATTTCCCTACTTGGAACAAAGGTTGTCTGGGCAGCTAGAACTACGCTCTGAAAAACGTCATATTGGCAACAAAACCACCTACCTGACCCATAGTCAGGTCATCCCAATTAGCCCACCTAGGTAATTTCTCAGCCCCATGAAGTCGGCAACACGAAAGTCTGGAACAGAGACTTGATTGCAGTTACCTGGGTAATTCCATGATATATTAAAGCTAAGTGATTTGTGATCGCTTTCCCCAAGCTCTTCATTAACCTCAAGATTATTAATTAGTGATTCTTTGTTGGCAAGAACCAAATCAAGCAAGTTGCTACCTCTAGTTGGTTCTGTCACAAACTGTTTTAAAAAACAATCCTGAACCGTATCAAGAAAGTCACTAGACTCGAGATTACCTGTCTCATTGTTCCAATCAATTTGTCTAAAGTTAAAATCTCCCATTAACACAACATTTTCATATCTAGACGCCTTATGAATTTCGTCCCATAGCAGCTTACTGCACTCCCTATCAGACTTGGGGCCTGTAAATCACACCCAAAATTAATTTTTCACGACCCTCGAGAAACTGCATTTGAGAAAGTTGAAATGTCCTCGACACTGACCTGCTTCACCCATGAAGCACCTAACAGACACCTGCTTCACTGATACTGTACCTAACAGACACCTGCTTCATTGATACTGTACCTAACAGACACCTGCTTCACCCATGATGCACGTAACAGACACCTGCTTCACTACCACTACTATATACGTGACAGACAACCGCTTCGTTGGCACTGTCTGTACGTGACAGATACCTGTCTCACAATGTACTATATAACCGCGACAGACACTTGCCCATTGGCGCACTGTGACACACTTGCCAATTGGCGTACTATGTGACAGACACTTGCCCATTGGCGCACTATGTGACAGACACTTGCCCATTGGCGCACTATGTGACAGACACTTGCCCATTGGCGCACTATGTGACAGACACTTGCCCATTGGCGCACTATGTGACAGACACTTGCCCATTGGCGCACTATGTGACAGACACTTGCCCATTGGTGCACTGTGACAGACACTTGCCCATTGGCGCACTGTGACAGACACTTGCCAATTGGCGTACTATGTGACAGACACTTGCCCATTGGCGCACTATGTGACAGACACTTGCCCATTGGCGCACTATGTGACAGACACTTGCCTCCTTACCTAAGTATGATGACAGATTGTGTTGATAGGATCGAGTCTCTGCTCCTATGTCAGCATTACAGGTTTCTATCCTCTGTATACCTCCAACGCTGTGTACTGAAAATGCTACGTAAATGACGAAGACTAGAAAGATAAGAGCTGAGAGGGCGCGTGCAATACTTACTCGGAGCCATAGCCAGAAGAGAGGAAGAGATGGACCCCGTAGAGCCCAAGGATTTAGATCTGCTGGACTTGACGAAGCCTTTGGTGGAGGAGTAATGTGTGCCGTAGTTCTTGAGTACCCCGTGGGGTCATCGACAACACTCCACTCTTCCCTCCAGAGAAGCTGTGATGGCGGTACAGAGCAGAGGATGGGCCGTCGCCACTGCTACTGTTGCTGCTAGAGTCGCTCAGGTCAACCTCCACTCTGGAGGGCAAAGTAATGGTCATGGTGCGGCTAGGGGAACTGCCTCTCGAGTAAGAACTGAAAGAGGAACGAGAGGGCGAACTGCCTCTGGAGTAGGCATTGTAACGGGGCACTGAACGGTCTCTGGCGTCACGCGGTAACGAAGCAGAACGACTAAGAGTGCTACTCTTATTGCCGAAGCCACCATAGGTGGAGTAGGAAGGTGTATACCCGTGTGGAGTAGAGTACGAGGAGGTGCTGTAGCCACCCAAGCCTCGTGACCCGTAGTTACTGCTTAGTGGCGAGGTCAGCAAAGACGAGCTGTAACTACCCGTGCCGTAGTGCCGCCGGAAAGACATGATGCCTTTCTACCTTCCTCTCTTTTCAAAAGATCCTCTGCTGCACTACACACAACTAAACCAAATTTATTAACTCTCGTCCCAGACTGCTCAATGTAGACGACAATTTTGTCCCTCAATATGTTTAACGTTGTGCCGTAAGGAAGAAGGTGTAAACACGCTGCACTTGACGTGAATCTTGGTGTTTTGGGGCCGATCGACCACGGGCAATTCGCATCACAACTGTGTCCAAACCCTCACCCACTAACACCTTCAACCTGCTATGGTAAAACCCACTGACGGGAGAGGGAGCGCCAACACCGCTACCCAGAGAGCCTAGGGGGTCACATGGGGGTATAACGCCACGCCAAAGGGGAGGTGATGGGGACGGCCAACGGCAGAGGGCGTATGTGATGGCTTGCTGAGGAAGACCAGGGAAAAGTTTTAAAAAGCGACGTGATGAGGGAAGGGGCCTGGGAGGTGATGGCTCTAGGCCACACATGGGGCTGACCACCACTCCAAGGGAGCACCCATACACTACCTTCACCCTCTATTACTCCCGGATATCCCATCCTGAGATATATTAATTCCTAAGTAGTAATAAATCTAGCTTTGTTTAAAAGAAACTTTAAAGCTGGGAAAATTACTGAACATATTGGAATACTTGAAAATATCCACTGCCTGGTCACAGACCGGGCCCGAACGTTGACCCTGGAATTCTCTCAGGTAAACTCCAGGTAATACTTAAATCTAGAGTAGCTCAGGCTAACAGATTTCAATGTGGTATGTATGAAACATGACGGGGAAATATACAACATATCAGTGAATTTCTGATAACCAAAACCCCAAGGTGACAAAACCCAAATAAACATGAAGCAACGAACCTCCGCACAATTCACGAAAGTATATATTCTCAATATTGAATGCTTGCATATTTACAAATGTGCAAATATTTAATATCAAGATACATAAAGCCCACTGTGTGGGAGACGCTCTCAATAAATGACTGCATTATACTGCATCTGTGTTTATCGTTATTGCTATATAAATAAAAAAAAAAACTCACGCAATTAAGTCTGTAGATTCAAACTCTCTTCATTCAGACAATACTTCACCTTTTATTGTGAAATAAACGGTGTGGCTAAAATACTGTGTACTCTGATGCAGAGTGCGCAGGTTCGAATCCCCCTGTGGACTGAGAGATGATGTATGAGTACTCACCTAATTGTGGTTGTTCCTGGCCCCGTGCGTGCGTGCGTGCATGTGTGTGTGTGAGTACTCACGTAATTGAGGTTGCAGGTGTGTGTGTGTGTACTCACGTAATTGTGGTTGCAGGTGTGTGTGTGTGTACTCACGTAATTGTGGTTGCAGGTGTGTGTGTGTGTGTACTCACGTAATTGTGGTTGCAGGTGTGTGTGTGTGTACTCACGTAATTGTGGTTGCAGGTGTGTGTGTGTGTACTCACGTAATTGTGGTTGCAGGTGTGTGTGTGTGTACTCACGTAATTGTGGTTGCAGGTGTGTGTGTGTGTACTCACGTAATTGTGGTTGCAGGTGTGTGTGTTACCATTTTGTTCTAGGCACATATCGATTAGACCATAGGCCTGTAGAATATGCATGCATGTATGCGCACGCGTGTGTGTGTGAGAGAATGCGTGCGTGTGTACTTACCTAGTTGTAGTTGCAGGGGTCGATTCATAGCTCTTAGCCCAGCCTCTTCAGTGGTCGCTACTAGGTCACTCTTCATACTCCATGAGCTTTATCATACCTCTCCTTAAAGCTATGAATGGATCCTGCCTCCACTACATCACTTCCCAGACTATTCCACTTCCTGACAACTC
>WNWK01033178.1:0-21355 GCA_009830355.1 Cherax destructor | reverse complement strand
ATAACATCTCTCCATGGGTCCTGAGAGAGGGAGCAGAGGAGCTATGTGTACCCCTAACAACGATCTTCAACACATCTATCGAAACAGGGCAACTACCTGAGGTTTGGAAGACAGCAAATGTAGTTCCAATTTTTAAAAAAGGAGACAGGAACGTAGCACTAAACTACAGACCAGTGTCACTGACATGTATTGTATGCAAGGTCATGGAGAAGATAGTCAGGAGAAGGGTGGTTGAGCACCTAGAAAGGAATGAGCTTATCAACGACGGCCAACACGGTTTCAGGGACGGGAAATCCTGTGTCACAAACCTACTGGAGTTCTACGACAGGGTGACAGCGATAAGGCAAGAGAGAGAGGGTGGGTAGATTGCATATTCTTCGATTGTAAGAAGGCGTTTGACACAGTTCCACACAAGAGATTAGTGCAGAAGCTGGAGGACCAGGCAGGGGTAACAGGGAAGGCACTACATTGATCAGGGAATACCTGTCAGGAAGACAGCAGCGAGTCATGGTACGTGGCGAGGTGTCAGAGTGGGCGCCGGTGACGAGCGGGGTTCCACAGGGGTCAGTCCTGGGACCAGTGCTGTTTCTGGTATTTGTGAACGACATGACGGAAGGAATAGACTCCGAAGTGTCCCTGTTTGCAGATGATGTGAAGTTGATGAGAAGAATTCAATCGGACGAGGACCAGGCAGAACTACAAAGGGATCTGGACAGCCTGCAAGCCTGGTCCAGCAACTGGCTCCTGGAGTTCAACCCCACCAAGTGCAAAGTCATGAAGATTGGGGAAGGGCAAAGAAGACCCAGACGGAGTACAGCCTAGGGGGCCAGAGACTGCAAACCTCAATCAAGGAAAAGATCTTGGGGTGAGTATAACACCAGACACATCTCCTGAGGCGCACATCAACCAAATAACTGCTGCAGCATATGGGCGCCTAGCAAACCTAAGAACAGCATTCCGACATCTTAATAAAGAATCGTTCAGGACCCTGTACACTGTGTACGTTAGGCCCATATTGGAGTATGCAGCACCAGTTTGGAACCCACACCTAGCCAAGCATGTGAAGAAGCTCGAGAAAGTGCAAGGTTTGCAACAAGACTAGTCCCGGAGCTAAGGGGTATGTCCTACGAGGGAGGTTAAGGGAAATCGACCTGACGACACTGGAGGACAGGAGAATAGGGAGACATGATAACAACATATAAGATACTGAGAGGAATTGACAAAGTGGACAGAGACAGAATGTTCCAGAGATGGGACACAACAACAAGGGGACACAGATGGAAGTTGAAGACTCAGATGAATCACAGAGATGTTAGGAAGTATTTCTTCAGTCACAGAGTTGTCGGGAAGTGGAATAGTTTAGGAAGCGATGTAGTGGAGGCAGGCTCTATACATAGCTTTAAGCAGAGGTATGATAAAGCTCATGGCGCAGGGAGAGTGACCCAGTAGCGGCCAGTGAAGAGGCGGGGCCAGGAGCTTTGACTCGACCCCTGCAACCACAACTAGGTGAGTACAACTAGGTGAGTACATACACACACACACACACACACACACACACACACACACACACACACACACACACGATAAACCTGACGGAGCAGGGAGAGACTGGATCTAGTAGTGACCAGAGAAGAGGTGGGGTCAGAAGCTGTGAATCGACCCCTGCAACCACAAATAGGTGAGTACGCACACACCAGGCTAGCAAATACAAGCTCGGCCTTCAGAATGCTAAACAAGGAGCACTTCAAGTCACTCTCGGCCACACATGGGAGACCAGGCCCTTATACGCAGAGCCAGCGTTGAGCCCTCCTCACCTGCTCAAATACACAATTTTGGTAAAGGAAGTGAAGACAGACACCACAAGTATGCTGCCTCCTGAGACAACACTGCACCCGGACACCTGGAGAATACCCGAAAGAGTACCTGAAAGATGCTGTAGCTGGTCACAATCCCGTGGTTGGAATACTGCTTCTTGCTGAGTAAACATGCTTATAAACATTCATGTTATCATAGTGAGTGATATAGATCTTCTCAGCTTTCTAACTGTATTCCTATAACACCCACTTTCATTATTTATTTCTCTCTTAATATTACTCCTAATGCTAGACACAGTGTGCTTTCCATGACTAACTTATCAACTTTATCATGAAGAAGTAATTTAGCATGTGATGGGATCCATAACAATTGTGCATTAATTCCCTTTTACCGGACTTTTGAGTATCTATACCTGGCTTCTCCTGTGAACATGTTGTTAAGAGTCATTACGTGAGTCAAGAGTCTTCAGTGATGACACAGAATCAGTAATAATCAAAGAGTCAAGCTCAGTGTCATAAGTTAACTTCAGTATCATTAAGATGACAAACAATTCAGTTGGCAGTGTAGACGCCCACTTGTTAATTCTTATGTCTAACTCAAGTTGCTATAGTTCTTAACTAGGAAGGTGACAACAAGAGCAGATGCAGCCCTGCCAGTAGACTCCTGCTTAGATCCATCACTCTATGTAACTTGTGCTAAATTATTTCTAACAGTTAGGCCAGAAATTTCTTCTCGAACAGTTGTTTTTACAAGTGATTTAAGGAAGGTATTACTAGCAATGAGCTTCTTGGGAGGGGCTGCAGGTATGTGATATTAAATGAACACATCATCCATGGAGGGGTGAAATGTTCTTGTAGTCTACAGTGATAAAGTTCACTAATACTAGGAACACCAAGATCCTTTCTCGTATTAAGAACCTTAGTTGTTTTATCATAGCCAAGAATAATTCTGAGGCTTGGCTCTGCATTAGCTCCAAAGGTCAGAGGCCATTTTATTTATCATTTAACTTTCCGAGTAGTCCAGATGATAAATGAGAGACTTGAACAACATTCGGGTATATTTATTGTGGAAACGTTTCGCCAGCCAGTGACTTCTTCAGTGCCATGCAGAGAAAGGTGGACGATGAGGAGTTTGAGGTGATCAGTCCCTCAGCCTGGAGTCGATGTGCTCAGTCCATCAATCTTGATAAAAGTGCTGGATATTAGCGAAGATAAGGCTTACATAATGCTGACAGACGAGGTGTAGCAGTGGTAGGCGGCGTCACCAGTGGGAAAACCCACTAGTGGAAGAATCAAGATCCCAAGATGTTGCTTTGTCTGATAAAATTATCTTTTTTTTTTGCAAGATCCTTATGACTTGAAAGAGGTCAGGCCTACACAGAAGGCTTCTTCAGTCAAATACAGAGGTGGAAGGTGTAGTAGTGGAATGAAGATGAGGTAATTAGTCCCTCAACCTTGGAGAAGAGTAGACTACATTGCTTTACGAGCTAAGAGCTGTTACCTGCCTCAGTTCGTTTAATATTATCTAGCAAGTGGCACGAAGTATATGGAGCATTTACATGTTTTTTATACTACACAGTAGAAAAATAAACAATATTATTTCTTTCACCAATGAGTATATACCTTCCAACACTGAAGGTTGGAAGGTATATACTGGCAACACTACGAGGCAGACTGCAACACTCTTGTGTTGTGCTTAATAAATACTTGCCAAGGTGAGACAGTTTCAGTGTTCGTTATTATCACCTGGAGTCTAATTGGAGTCTACCTGGTGTCTACCTGGAGTTTACCTGGTGTCTGCCTGGAGCCTACCTGGTGTCTACCTGCAGTTTACCTGGTGTCTGCCTGGAGCCTACCTGGTGTCTACCTGCAGTTTACCTGGTGTCTGCCTGGAGCCTACCTGGTGTCTACCTGCAGTTTACCTGGTGTCTGCCTGGAGTCTACCTGGTGTCTGCCTGCAGTCTACCTGGTGTCTACATGGTGTTTACTTGGAATCTTCCTGGTGTCTACCTGGTGTTTACTTGGAATCTTCCTGGTGTCTACCTGGAGTCTGCCTGAAGTTTACATTGAGTCTACCGGGTGTCCACCTGGAGTCTGCCTGGAGTTTACCTGCAGTCTACCTGTTGTCTGCTTAGAGTCTACCTGGAATTGCTTCCGGAGGTTACCTTGTCTTAATAATAATAATAATAATAATAATAATAATAATAATAATAATTATTATTATTATTATTATTATTATTATTATTATTATTATTATTATTATTATTATTATTATTATTATTATTATTATTATTATTATTATTATTATTATTATTATTATTATTATAGAAATGTTAGAATACTATATGGAGGAATATCTGATCAAATATTTCTGGTGTGTATCCGCCTCCCCGTCTGCTCCTCTCAACGTTTCCTACTCCACTCTTTGTTCTCTCACTTCCTTCATCATCATCTTCTCAAGTGTCAATGATTTGTGCGTGGCGCAACGGGAGGAAAATACGTTCGTGATGGCATTTCCCCTCAGTTTTGACGTGTCCTTGGTATTTCCCCTCTCTTCCAGACCCTGACAAATCTGTCCATCTCTCTCTCTCTCTCACTGAAGACACTAACCATTTGAAAAAAAGGTCAACACGGTTTTAGTTATAAAGATTCCTGCCTAACGAACTTAATGGAGTTTTTCAGATACATTCAGAAAATAAACAACCACAACAAACTCCCCCGCAACACAACAACACATGGAACACTCTGCAGCACTATATTAATCATCCTCTCACTGGTAGGAAACACTGAGCAGTTTTAAATGTCTATGAGAACGAGTGGAGAAATGTAGCAGGTCCCTCCAGGATCAAGACTTGGCTCATTCATGTTTTTGTTTTAATATAGGCAAGTGATCTAGACTTGGGAGTAACTTTTAAAACTGACAGGAAATTAGCGAGATTTGGGGCATCCGTGCCCGATTGTCTAAGCATCCGAAGGAACTGGTGGACACAGTAGGGGGTGATTTTTAATACGGAAAAATGCAAAGTAATGCACTCTGCAAAGAAATAATATAAAAAAATGAATAAATTATATAGCAACTCAGAGAGAAAGAGAGAGAGAGAGAGAATAACCAAAAAATGGTTATGAGTTATAACTTGAAATATACCAATGCACTGTCTTGCTGAGGTCATCAAGGTCGGCATGACCCTGGGCTTCATGGGTATGAAGCTTCACTGACTGACCTTCCTGAAACAACATTAACACCGTTAAATGTTCTTTTCACACCCCGTCTAGCACTTCCAGTCCCAGTACTGTAATTATATAATTATATGTAGGAAGAGTTAATAGTGTAGAGAGAAGACCGAGTAAACTCAGACCCTCATTAAGTGAGAAACCACATGAAGAAATGTATTAATAATAATAATAATAATAATAATAATAATAATAATAATAATAATAATAATAATAATAATTATTATTATAATAATAATAATAATAATAATAATAATAATAATAATAATAATAATAATAATAATAATAATAATAAAAGACATCAGTGACATACTGTATAGAAAGCCCTTTGTTATGCTTAGCATTTCGGGCAAATTAGGTCAATTTTGTTCCCAGGATGCGACCCACACCAGTCGACTAACACCTAGGAACCTATTTACTGCTAGGTGAATAGGAACAGCAGGCGTCTTAAGGAAACACACCCTAATATTTACACCCGACAGGGGGTCGAACCACGGACCTCAATGTGTGTGCTAACTGCGCTACCAACCGAGCTATGGGTCACCTTAGATTACTTATTACGTTATTTTTCCTCATAAAATGTTACTCAAGTTGAATATACCGAAGAACCACGACATTTTTAAAGTGCAGTGCCATACAGTGATGCACAACTACGGCATGAAACTCCGTGGTATGAGCTACAACACAAGAGTGCATAAGAATTTTTTTTTTTGCAAAAAGAATTGTTGAGCTCTGCAACTTTCTCCCATGCCTTGTACACACACACACACACACACACACACACACACACACATACACACACTTCTATCTCCCCTGTAAGTTCTATGTGTTTATTTTCAAGTATGGTAAGGTGTTTTTTCTCAGTGTTTCAAAGGAAGTGGAGGGTGGGGAGAGAGTCTTCTGATTTACTCTCTTTACATTGACCATCTAAGTCATTCTTAATCAAGACAAAAGTAAATAGTCCTGAGTAGATACTTGTGGAATGAACTCTATTGACATTCGATACAAGGTACTCTCTCTCTCTCTCTCTCTCTCTCTCTCTCTCTCTCTCTCTCTCTCTCTCTCATCTGGTGCTGAACACTTGTGTCAGAGACAGCAAGCGAGTGTATGGTCCCAGGGACGGATCTACTAGGGACGGATCTACTATAAGACTAACGAAGCTCAAGCTTCAGGGTCCCAAAACCAGGAGGGGCCCCATTTTGGGTCTACTGTATGACAAGGGTTTTCCAAAACAAAATAATATTAATAATATAGTGTAATTCAATATAAAATAATAGATAAAAATTAAAAGGTTATTGATGTATCATGTAGGCTGGCCGTTGCTGGTTGCCAAGGGGCCCCCATAACAGTTCAAGCTTCAGGGCCCCAAAAATGTAGGTCCGCCACTGTATAGTTCCCTCAATGGGGCTCATAAGATGGGTCATCACGATCAAAGGCTCCCCATAGATGCTCACGGGATAATGGGAGAAAGGAAGAGCAAGAGGACTTGTAGAGGGACATAGGGAGGGGGAGGAGACACCTATAGAATTAGAAAGAATATATAACTGTGTGTGTGGCGTGTGTGTGTGTGTGTGTGTGTGTGTGCGTGTGTGTGTGTGTGTGTGTGTGTGTGTGCGTGTGTGTGTGTGTGTGTGTGTGTGTGTGTGTGTGTGTGTGGTGTGTGTGTGTGTGTGTGTGTGTGTGTGTGTGTGTGTGTGTGTGTGGTGTGTGTGTGTGTGTGTGTGTGTGTGTGTGTGTGTGTGTGGTGTGTGTGTGTGTGTGTGTGTGTGTGCGCGTGTGTGTGTGTGTGTGTGTGTGTGTGTGTGTGTGTGTGTGTGTGTGTGTGTGAGTGTGTGTGTTTGCGTGTGCTATTCTAGGAAGGCACAACTTGAGGTTCAGGTCGGCGCCTACAAGCGCTCGCAGCAGAAATAATGAGACCAACAGTGAAATTATTGTCTGGAAACTTGATCTTCTCAGAGATTTATTATGAGAGACTCATAGTTAGTGAACAAACTACACCCCTGGGGGAGACCAGGCACTGCCTCGTTGTTAGTGAACAAACTACACCCCTGGGGGAGACCAGGCACTGTCTCGTTGTTAGTGAACAAACTACACCCCTGGGGGAGACCAGGCACTGTCTCGTTGTTAGTGAACAAACTACACCCCTGGGGGAGACCAGGCACTGCCTCGTTGTTAGTGAACAAACTACACCCCTGGGGGTCACCAGGCACTGCCTCGTAGTTAGTGAACAAACTACACCCCGGGGGAGACCAGGCACTGCCTCGTTGTTAGTGAACAAACTACACCCCGGGGGGAGACCAGGCACTGCCTCGTTGTTAGTGAACAAACTACACCCCGGGGGGAGACCAGGCACTGCCTCGTTGTTAGTGAACAAACTACACCCCTGGGGGAGACCAGGCACTGCCTCGTTGTTAGTGAACAAACTACACCCCTGGGGGAGACCAGGCACTGCCTCGTTGTTAGTGAACATATTGTGTGGGTTTTGGGAGAGATATATAGGTTGTCAAAAGACACTCCTTGTAGGATGGTTACGGTATATTTACTTGTCTGTGAGGAGAGATCCCAGCCACGTCCGTTCAGCTTGTAGGTCTATGACTTGTGACCCTGGACGCCTATGCGTCGCTATGCACATGCGCTGAGCCTCTGACGTCAGCGGGTATCGTGACGTCACACGCAAAGGGACCAGCTGTATAACTTAAGATGAACGTTGATACACTACACAAGTGTATATATAATACTGACACGACAAACAAACTACACCCATGGGGGAGACCAGGCACTGCCTCGTTGTTAGTGAACAAACTGCACCCCGGGGGGAGACCAGACACTGCCTCGTTGTTAGTGAACAAACTACACCCCGGGGGGAGACCAGGCACTGCCTCGTTGTTAGTGAACAAACTGCACCCCGGGGGAGACCAGGCACTGCCTCGTTGTTAGTGAACAAACTTCACCCCGGGGGGAGACCAGACACTGCCTCGTTGTTAGTGAACAAACTTCACCCCGGGGGGAGACCAGGCACTGCCTCGTTGGTAGGGAACAAACTACACCCCGTGGGAGACCAGGCACTGCCTCGTAGTTTGTGAACAAACTACACCCCGGAGGGAGACCAGACACTGCCTCGTTGTTAGTGAACAAACTACACCCCGGGGGAGACCAGGCACTGCCTCGTTATTAGTGAACAAACTACACCCCGGGAGACCAGGCACTGCCTCGTTGGTAGGGAACAAACTACACCCCAGGGGAAGACCAGGCACTGCCTCGTTGTTAGTGAACAAACTACACCCCTGGGGAAGACAGCACTGCCTCGTTTTAGTGAACAAACTACACCCGGGGAGACCAGGCACTGCCTCGTTATTAGTGAGACAAACTATCACTCCCGGGGAGACCAGGCACTGCCTCGTTGTTAGTGAACAAACTACACCCGGGGAGACCAGACACTGCTCGTTGTTAGTGAACAAACTACACCCGGGGAGACCAGGCACTGCCTCGTTTTAGTGAACAAACTACCCCCGGGGAGACAGGCACTGCCTCGTTGTTAGTGAAAAACTACACCCTGGGGAGACCAGGCACTGCCTCGTTATTAGTGAACAAACTACACCAGCCGTTGGAGAGACCAGGCACTGCCTCGTTGTTAGTGAACAAACTACACCCCGGGGAGACCAGGCACTGCCTCGTTTTAGTGAACAAACTACACCCCGGGGGAGACCAGGCACTGCCTCGTTATTAGTGAACAAACTACACCCCGGGGGGAGACCAGACACTGCCTCGTTGTTAGTGAACAAACTACACCCTCGGGGAGACCAGGCACTGCCTCGTTAGTGGACACGCTACACCCGTGAAGACCAGGACTGCCTCGTTGTTGTGAAAACTCAGGCCAGCCTTCGTTGTTAGTGATTAATTCACAGGAGCCAGGCACTGCCTCTTTTAGACAACTCACCCCGAGACACACTGCCTCGTTGTTAGTGAAAATACCTCGAGACCAGGCACTGCCTCGTTGTTGTAACAAACTCCCTCTGGATCCAGGCCTGCTCGTTGTTAGTGAACAAACTCAAGGTGGAGACCAGCACTGCCTCGTTAGTGAAAACACACCGGGAGACAGGCACGCCAGTGAACAAATACCGGGAGACCGCACGCTCGTTTTAGTGAACAAACACCCGGAGACCAGCCCCCAGAGAGAGAGAGAGAGCGTGAGGAAGAGAGAGATAGAGCAGAGAGAGAAAGAGAGAGAGAGAGAGAGAAGAGAGAACGAGGGAGAGAGGAGAGCGAGAGAAGGAAAAAGTCCCCGTAACACCCTGTCGCTTCCAGACCTTCCAAATAAACGTGAGGAATCCCTGGAAAAGACTTAAGAGCTATCGAGCTTCCCGGACCCTTAGACCTGCTCTTAAAACTCCAAATCCTCTTAAGACCTAGAGCCTCTTAAAATCCAGAGCTCTTAAAACTCTCAGAGCCTCTTAAGATTCGAGAGTCTCTCAAAACTTCAGAGTTTCTTTGTATTTTCTATTTAATCCTGTTTTCCATTTGTTACATCAGTCGTATCTTCCCAACTTCACTCCTTTCCAGTATCTTCAACCTATCTTCATACCTGAGGGTGTTCCGGGGTCAACGCCCCGCCGCCGGGCCCAGGACCAGGCCTAGGAAAGGGTTTCTGATATATACTTACCGTATATTTTCCAACGCATTGTCGTTTGTTCTTTATGTGGAGACCAGAAATGAGCAGCATAATCTAAATTAGCCCCTGTCAAGGATATCTACAGTTGAAGCATAACCTGAGGACTCTTTTATTTATTCTCCCATTGTGTAAAGACCCGGAATTCTATTAGCTTCATTGCGAACACTTATGTACTATTGTCTTGGCTTTAAACCGGGGAACCAGGGCGCTTGAAGATTTTTCCCATTCAGATCTTCATTATTTAGTTTATAGATGACATAGTTATTTTCTTTCCCGGATTAGGATCTGACATTTGTCCACACTGAACTGCCCCCCGGGATCTGCCTACTTCTCCGACCGCAGCACTGAACTGCATCTGCCACTTCTCCGCCCGCAGCATCAAACAGTCCGGATCTTCCAGTAGCACTTACTTCCTCAAGAGAATTTATTTGACAGCTGATTTTAGTGGCATCGCCAAACTTGTTTATTCTGCAATTTATTCCCTTATCTATGTCGTTTATGAATTTTGTCATCTGTGAAAAAAAAGAGGCCCTATACTGACCCTCACCCCCCTGTGGAACGCCACTCTCAACTCATCCTCATTCTTATTTCCTCTTGTGTGTAAACTCTCTGGTGCTTATATATATATATATATATATATATATATATATATATATATATATATATATATATATATATATATATATATATATATATATATATATATATATATATATATATATATATATATATATATATATATATATATATATATATATATATATATATATATATATATATATATACATACATACATGCATATACATGCAAGCAAACAACCACGGGGGAGTTGAAGGATAGCTCTAGGCCTTTCGTGTTACAATCAACACATCATCAGGAGCTTGCAATGTTGTTTGCTGGAATGAGCAAAGGCGCTTCCTGTGACCTTATTTGCTTGGACCTTCTCCTCTTTTCTGCAACATTGCAAGCTCGTGATGATGTGTTAATTGCAACACGAAAGGCTTAGAGCTATCGTTCAACTCTTTCCCCCCCGTGGTTAGTTTGCAGTTTGTATCGCTTGTTTGCAATTTTTTGCATAATATACATACATATGCAGCTGAGAGAAACATTTTGGGCTGGACATTGATTCCCTTGCGACTTTAATTTTGTAATGTCTTTTGTTTTTTCTTATTCCTCTTTTAACTTCTCTCTTTAATTGAATATATTAATCCTTTGATTATCGTTTTTTTTTTACCTTTGACTCACCTCTTGATGATCTATGACATGTTTTTAGTCTATTGTGAATCCATTGAGGTCATTATTTGTTGGGTATAATTTCTCTGTTGGGAATATTATGTAGACTGTTCAGCTTGTTCAACACTTGGGGGGAACGCAAACTCGGTTATATCTTTAAGAGTTTATTAGTAAATTGATGGAATGTTTTGAAGACGTTACGAGGCAGACCTAAGTGAGAGAAGTGAAGGTGCAGCCTCCACACATGTTGACAACTGTCACCAGTGTTGTCCACTGTGCTGAGACTCTTCCTGTGCCACCAGGAAGTCAGGAGGCACCCTCTGCTAAGACGCTGCTGCTGCACCGTCTCTTAAGACCCTGCTGGTGCGCTAGCACTCCGTCTCCCGTTGTTTCCTCTCACTTGTGGATAGGGAAGTTTGCGTTGATGACGCTGACCCGATGCTAAGGAACAACACCATGAAGCCTGTACCACATCACAGTGGCATCAACACAACCTGGCGGCAGTCACTTGTTTTGATCATGAACCATTGTACTTTCTGAAGGTGAGTGTTGCTAGCGCGTAACACACACATACACACACATACACACACATACAGGTGTAGGCAAGACTAGAGGGATCTTCTCCCTGCCTCACACACAGCTGTAGTTTTACAGGTGTAGGCAAGACTGAAGAGACTTATCTACGTCACACGCAGGTGTAGTCTAGTCGTACAGCTTTAGCTGTGACTGGAAGCACTCACTATATTTTGATTCTTCTAGAGCGAGAATAACTGAAAACTCCTAAACAAATAAGAAACAGGATCGGTGGCGACTTTGACATTTGGTAGATCTACAAACATCGACAAGACACTAGCAGCAACAGCCTGAATGATCATACCGAGGCGATGCACTCCAACTGCAGAATACACTCATCACGCACTCTCCCAGGATGCACTCCATGGCACCTCCCGGTGTTCTAGTGTGGCAGTTCTTCCCAAACACGTCTAGGCACTCAGCATGGCGCACACTGAACACGGAGAAATGTGACTGTGAATGATGGAAAAGGAAGTATGTGATATACTTTTTTCTTTTAAAATTGAGGAATGAAAAAAACCCTCCGTAGTGTTGCTTGCTCCAGTGTTGCTTGCTTCAGTGTTGCTTGCTCCAGTGTTGCTTGCTCCTTGAGATGTGTGTATATATCAAGCCAAGCAAGCACTGTCTCCTGTCATAAACATTATTCACACACAACTGTGACTGATTCTACCAGTCAGAGCTGTGTGTGTGTGGTGAGTGCATGGGACTGACACTGAGAGTGGGCGTGAGTGCATGGGGCCGACACTGAGAGTGCGTCGTGAGTGCATGGGACGACACTGAGAGTGTTGTGAGTGCATGCGCCTACCTGGGACCTTTTACAGAGTCTTTTGCTTCACTACTTCTTTATTTAAACCACAAACAGAAAATAGTTACGAAGAAGCAAATTACACTCTTAAACAACAGAACTATTAGGGTCAAATTAAATGTACTAACTAAGATCTTTATTACCCGAGACGTACACATGTGAAGGGAAAAACACACACACACACACACACACACACTCACAGGGATGATAACAAATGCCATCTTTCCAACGGGATACCAGATCCTGAGGAAAGACAGAGGGAACAGAGGGGGTGGATGAGTGGCACTGCTGATCAAAACAGATGGGATTTTGATGAGCTAGAGAGAGGGGACGAGGAGAAGCAGGAGTTGTATAATAGGAACACTTCAGTCCGGAGGTCCAAGGTGATAATTGCAGTGATGTATAACCCACCACAGAACAGCAGGAGGCCAAGGCAAGAGTATGATGAGAGTAATAGAGCGATGGTTGACACACTGGCCGAATTGGCCAGAAGGGCTCATGCGAGCAGGGCGAAGCTACTGATCATGGGTGACTTCAACCACAGGAAATCGGATTGGGAGAACTTAGAACCACATGGGGCCAAGAAACATGGAGGGCTAAAATGATGGAGGTGGTACTGGAAAATCTCATGTACCAACATGTAAAGGACAATACCAGAGAGAGAGGGGAGGACGAGCCAGCGAGACTGGACCTAGTATTCACCCTGAGTAGCGTAGATATTGAGGACATCACACATGAAAGCCACCTTGGGGCCAGTGATCATATGGTTCTAAGTTTCGACTACATGTAGAGTTACAGGGAGAGGAAGCAGGAAGGGCTGCACAAATGAAGCCAAACTACAAGAAAGGTGACTACGTGGGCATGAAGAACTTCCTGCACGGAGTTCAGTGGGACAGAGATGGCAGGGAAGTCAGTAAACGAGATGATGGAATATATGACAACAATTTGCACGGAAGCTGAGGAGAGGTTTATACCCAAGGGTAACAGGAAAAGCGAAAAAGCCAGGATGAGCCCATGGTTCACCCAAAGGTGCAGGAAGCCAAAACCAAGTGTGCCAGGGAATGGAAGAAGTATAGAAGGCAAAGGACCCAGGAGAATAAGGAGAGCAGTCGTAGAGCCAGAAATGAATATGCACAGGTAAGAAGGGAAGCCCAAAGACAATACGAAAATGACATAGCAGCGAAAGCAAAATCTGACCCAAAGCTGTTGTACAGCCACATCAGGAGGAGAACAACAGTCAAGGACCAGGTGATCAGGCTGAGGAAGGAAGGAGGGGAGGTCACAAGAAATGACCACGAAGTGTGTGAGGAGCTCAACATGAGATTCAAAGAGGTGTTCACAGAGGAAATAGAAGGGCCTCCAGAAAGGAGGAGAGGTAGGGTACACCACCAGGTGCTGGACACGATAAACACAACTGAGGAGGAAGTGAAGAGGCTACTAGCGAGCTAGATACCTCAAAGGCGATGGGGCCGGATAACATTTCTCCATGGGTCCTGAGAGAGGGAGCAGAGGAGCTATGTGTACCCCTAACAACAATCTTCAACACGTCTATCGAAACAGGGCAACTACCAGAGGTATGGAAGACAGCAAATGTAGTTCCAATTTTTAAAAAGGAGACAGAAACGTAGCACTAAACTACAGACCAGTGTCACTGACATGTATAGTATGCAAGGTCATGGAGAAGATAGTCAGGAGAAGAGTGGTGGAGCACCTAGAAAGGAATGAGCTTATCAACGAAGGCCAACACGGTTTCAGGGACGGGAAATCCTGTGTCACAAACCTACTGGAGTTCTATGACAGGGTGACAGCAGTAAGACAAGAGAGAGAGGGGTGGGTAGATTGCATATTCTTGGACTGTAAGAAGGCGTTTGACACAGTCCCACACAAGAGATTAGTGCAGAAGCTGGAGGACCAGGCAGGGATAACAGGGAAGGCACTACAATGGATCAGGGAATACCTGTCAGGAAGACAGCAGCGAGTCATGGTTCGTGGCGAGGTGTCAGAGTGGGCGCCGGTGACGAGTGGGGTGCCACAGGGGTTAGTCCTAGGACCGGTGCTGTTTCTGGTGTTTGTGAACGACATGATGGAAGGAATAGACTCCGAAGTGTCCCTGTTTGCAGATGATGTGAAGTTGATGAGAAGAATTCAATCGGAAGAGGACCAGGCAGAACTACAAAGGATCTGGATAGGCTGCAAGCCTGGTCCAGCAATTGGCTCCTGGAGTTCAACCCAACCAAGTGCAAAGTCATGAAGATTGGGAAGGGCAAAGAAGACCGCAGACGGAGTACAGTCTAGGGGCCAGAGACTACAAACTTCAATCAAGGAAAAGATCTTGGGTGAGCATAACACCAGGCACATCTCCTGAGGCGCACATCAACCAAATAACTGCTGCAGCATACGGGCGCCTAGCAAACCTAAGAACAGCATTCCGACATCTTAATAAAGAATCGTTCAGGACCCTGTACACTGTGTACGTTAGGCCCATACTGGAGTATGCAGCACCAGTTTGGAACCCACATTTATCCAAGCACGTAAGAAACTAGAGAAAGTGCAAAGGTTTGCAACAAGACTAGTCCCGGAGCTAAGGGGTATGTCCTACGAGGAGAGGTTAAGGGAAATCGACCTGACGACACTGGAGGACAGGAGAGATAGGGGGGACATGATAACGACATATAAGATACTGAGAGGAATTGACAAGGTTGATAGAGACAGAATGTTCCAAAGATGGGACACAGCAACAAGGGGACACAGTTGGAAGTTGAAGACTCAGATGAATCACAGGGATGTTAGGAAGTATTTCTTCAGTCACAGAGTAGTCGGGAAGTGGAATAGCTTGGGAAGCGATGTAGTGGAGGCAGGTTCCATACACAGCTTTAAGAAGAGGTATGATAAAGCTCATGGCGCAGGGAGAGTGACCCAGTAGCGGCCAGTGAAGAGGCGGGGCCAGGAGCTATGTCTCGACCCCTGCAACCACAACTAGGTGAGTACAACTAGGTGAGTACACACACACATACACACACTCACACACACACACAAACACAAACAAACACTTTAATACTGTAAATATTGATGAAGAAATTGACGAAGTGTAGATAATAATGAAAAAAAAACACTGACGACTTTATTAAACTTTACCAACATAAGTAAGTTCAGGTAACTTTTGAACTAAAAATGGTATTCAAAGGTACGTGAATCACTATCTTTTTTTTGTGTGTATGTGTGAATGTGAGTAGAAGTAATAATGAAATTTTCGTGACCTGAGGTGTTTCTTGATCGCACACACACGTCTTCAGCGGAACTAATTAGTCTGAGGATATACCTGTACACGCACGAATGTGCTCAGGTGTTTTTTCCAATTGTTTCATCACTGATGTAATTTTTTATGTGTGTATGTATGGGAGTGCGTGTATCTACGTGTGTATGTATGGGAGTGCGTGTATCTACGTGTGTATGTATGGGAGTGCGTGTATCTACGTGTGTATGTATGGGAGAGCGTGTATCTACGTGTGTATGTATGGGAGTGCGTGTATCTACGTGTGTATATATGGGAGTGCTTGTATCTACGTGTGTATGTATGGGAGAGCGTGTATCTACGTGTGTATGTATGGGAGTGCGTGTATCTACGTGTGTATTATGGGAGTGCTTGTATCTACGTGTGTATGTATGGAGAGCTGTATCTACGTGTGTATGTATGGGAGTGCGTGTATCTACGTGTGTATGTATGGGAGTGCGTGTATCTACGTGTGTATGTATGGGAGTGCGTGTATCTACGTGTGTATGTATGGGAGTGCGTGTATCTACGTGTGTATGTATGGGAGTGCGTGTATCTACGTTGTATGTATGGGAGGTGTATTACGTGTAGTGGGAGTGCGTGTATCTACGTGTGTATGTATGGGAGTGCGTGTATCTACGTGTGTATGTATGGGAGTGCGTGTATCTACGTGTGTATGTATGGGAGTGCGTGTATCTACGTGTGTATGTATGGGAGTGCTTGTATCTACGTGAGAATGCTTATTTTGCGTCTGTGTGTATATGTGTGTGTGTGTGTTTGTGTACATTCCTTTCATACTGGCACATCTGGAGCAGTTGTCCCTGGAGTGAAGACTCTAAACTATAAAGATCAAGAAAAGGAAGACTACCTCGGTCCTGCCTGCTAACACCATTCACAGATGACACTAAACACGTCGCCTTTTTGACGTGGCTACACTGAAGACTGTGACACACAACATACCAAGTTAAATTATTCTTTAAGATGAAGGCAAATTTTTCACACTGAGAAGACAAATAAAAATATATATATATATATATATATATATATATATATATATATATATATATATATATATATATATATATATATATATATATATATATATATAATAAATACTTATATGTTGTTAAAAATAAAAATAAAATGTACATTATTCACAGCATGTGTTTAATATATAACTGACTGTTTGCCATTGTTCTGACCGAAATTCTCATCAATGTCTTCCATATTCTGTCTCTGTTTGTTCTCATCTCCAACATTCTCGAGAATATCTTCATTACTTAACAAAAATTTATCGATATTCTCCAGATGGACGAATATATATATATATATATATATATATATATATATATATATATATATATATATATATATATATATATATATATATATATATATATATATAATGATGCTGGTAGTTCCTCTCAGTCACTGCCGCTGAGTTTCATTGAGGCTCAGGTTAAAAAATGGCATATGGGGAAATTTTGATTATCGTATTATCCAGGTTTCAGGAAGCACGATTGCTTTGTTGACATCCATGGTTAGTGTCCACCATACATGGTTAGTCTCCACTATACATGGTTAGTGTCCACCATCCATGGTTAGTGTCCACCATACATGGTTAGTCTCCACCATACATGGTTAGTGTCCACCATCCATGGTTAGTGTCCACCATACATGGTTAGTGTCCACCATCCATGGTTAGTGTCCACCATCCATGGTTAGTGTCCACCATTCATTGTTAGTGTCCACCATCCATGGTTAGTGTCCACCATTCATGGTTAGTGTCCACCATCCATGGTTAGTGTCCACCATCCATGGTTAGTGTCCACCATTCATGGTTAGTGTCCACCATCCATGGTTAGTGTCCACCATCCATGGTTAGTGTCCACCATCCATGGTTAGTGTCCACCATCCATGGAAAGTATCCACCATCCATGGAAAGTGTCCACCATACATGGTTAGTCTTCACCATCCATGGTTAGTCTCCAAAATCCATGGTTAGTCTCCAAAATCCATAGTTAGTCTCCGCCATCCATGGTTAGTGTCCACCATAAATGGTTAGTGTCCACCATCAATGGTTAGTGTCCACCATCCATGGTTAGTCTCCAAAATCCATTTATAGTGTCCACCATCCATGGATAGTCTCCACCATCTATGGTTAGTGTCCACCATCCATGGTTAGTGTCCACCATCCATGGTTAGTGTCCACCATCAATGGTTAGTGTCCACCATCCATGGTTAGTCTCCAAAATCCATGGTTAGTGTCCACCATCCATGGATAGTCTCCACCATCTATGGTTAGTCTCCACCATCCATGGTTAGTGTCCACCATCCATGGTTAGTGTCCACCATCCATGGATAGTCTCCACCATCTATGGTTAGTCTCCGCCATCCATGGTTAGTGTCCACCATCCATGGTTAGTGTCCACCATCAATAGTTAGTCTCCACCATCCATGGTTAGTGTCCACCATCTATGGTTAGTGTCCACCATCCAAGGTTAGTCTCCACCATCCATGGATAGTCTCCACCATCCATGGTTAGTCTCCACCATCCATGGATAGTCTCCACCATCCATGGATAGTCTCCACCATCCATGGTTAGTCTCCACCATCCATGGATAGTCTCCACCATCCATGGTTAGTCTCCACCATCCATGGATAGTCTCCACCATCCATGGATAGTCTCCACCATCCATGGTTAGTCACCACTATCCATGGTTAGTCAACACCATCCATGGTTAGTCTCCACCATCCATGGTTAGTGTCCACCATCCATGGTTAGTGTCCACCATCCATGGATAGTCTCCACCATCCATGGTTAGTCTCCACCATCCATGTATAGTCTCCACCATCCATGGTTAGTCACCACCATCCATGGTTAGTCTACACCATCCATGGTTAGTGTCCACCATCCATAGTTAGTCTCCACCATCCACGGTTAGTCTCCACCATCAATAATTAGTGTCCACCATCCATGGATAGTCTCCACCATACATGGTTAGTCTACACCATCCATGGTTAGTGTCCACCATCCATAGTTAGTCTCCACCATCCATGGTTAGTCTCCACCATCCATGGTTAGTCTCCACCATCCATGGTTAGTCTCCACCATCCATGGATAGTGTCCACCTTCCATGGTTAGTCTCCATCATCCATGGTTAGTCTCCACCATCCATAGTTAGTCTCCACCATCCATGGTTAGTGTCCACCATCCATGGATAGTCTCCACCATCCATGGTTAGTCTCCACCATCCATTGATAGTCTCAACCATCCATGGTTAGTCTCCACCATCCATGGTTAGTCTCCACCATCCATGGTTAGTCTCCACCATCTATGGTTAGTCTCCACCATCCATGGTTAGAGTCTACCATCCATGGATAGTCTCCACCATCCATGGATAGTCTCCACCATCCATGGATAGTCTCCACCATCCATGGTTAGTCTCCACCATCCATGGATAGTCTCCAACATTCATGGTTAGTCTCCACCATCCATGGTTAGTCTCCACCATCCATGGTTAGTGTCCACCATCCATTGATAGTCTCCACCATCCATGGTTAGTCTCCACCATCCATAGTTAGTCTCCACCATCTATGGTTAGTCTCCACCATCCATGGATAGTCTCCACCATCCATGGTTAGTCTCCACCATCCATGGATAGTCTCCACCATCTCTGGTTAGTCTCCACCATCCATGGTTAGTCTTCGCCATCTATGGTTAGTCTCCACCATCCATGGTTAGTCTCCACCATCCATGGTTAGTCTACACCATCCATGGTTAGTGTCCACCATCCATAGTTAGTCTCCACCATCCATGGTTAGTCTCCACCATCCATGGATAGTCTCCACCATCCATGGTTAGTCTCCACTATCCATGGTTAGTCTCCACCATCCATGGTTAGTCTCCACCCTCCATTGATAGTCTCCACCATCCATGGTTAGTCTCCACCATCCATGGTTATTCTCCACCATCTATGGTTAGTCTCAACCATCCATGGCTAGTCTCCACCATCCATGGTTAGTCTCCACCATCCATGGATAGTCTCCACCATCTATTGTTAGTCTCCACCATCCATTGTTAGTCTTCGCCATCTATGGTTAGTCTCCACCATCCATGGTTAGTCTCGACCATCCATGGTTAGTCTACACCATCCATGGTTAGTGTCCACCATCCATAGTTAGTCTCCACCATCAATGGTTAGTCTCCACCATCCATGGTTAGTCTCCACCATCCATGGATAGTCTCCACCATCTATGGTTAGTCTCCACCATCAATGGTTAGTCTCCACCATCCATGGTTAGTCTCCACCATCCATGGCTAGTCTCCACCATCCATGGTTAGTCTCCACCATCCATGGTTAGTCTCCACCTTCCATGGTTAGTCTCCACCTTCCATGGATAGTCTCCACCATCTATGGTTAGTCTCCACCATCCATGGTTAGTCTTCGCCATCTATGGATAGTCTCCACCATCTATGGTTAGTCTCCACCATCTATGGTTAGTCTCCACCATCCATGGTTAGTCTCCACAATCCATGGTTAGTGTCCACCATCCATAGTTAGTCTCCACCATCCATGGTTAGTCTCCACCATCCATGGTTAGTCTCCACCATCCATGGTTAGTCTCCACCATCCATGGTTAGTGTCCACCATCCATAGTTAGTCTCCACCATCCATGGTTAGTCTCCACCATCCATGGTTAGTCTCCACCATCCATGGTTAGTCTCCACCATCCATGGTTAGTGTCCACCTTCCATGGTTAGTCTCCATCATCCATGGTTAGTGTCCACCATCCATGTTGTCTCCCCCCACTCATCATGTTAGTCTCCACCATCATGGATAGTCTCCACCATCTATGGTTAGTCTCCACCATAAATGGTTAGTCTCCACCATCTATGGTTAGTCTCCACCATCCATGGATAGTCTCCACCATCCTATGGTTAGTCTCCACCATCTCATGGTTAGTCTCCACCATCTATGGTTAGTCTCCACCATCTATGGTTAGTCTCCACCATCTATGGTTAGTCTCACCATCTATGTTAGTTCCACCATCCACTGTTAGTCTCCACTATCTATGGTTAGTCTCCACCATCCATGGTTAGTCTCACCATCTATGGTTAGTCTCCACCATCCATGGATAGTTCCACCATCCATGGTTAGTCTCCACCATCTATGGTTAGTCTCCACCATCTATGGTTAGTCTCCACCATCTATGGTTAGTTCCACCATCTATAGTTAGTTCTCCACCATCCATGGTTAGTCTCACCATCCATGGTTAGTCTCCACCATCCATGGTTAGTCTCCACCGTCTATGGTTAGTCTCCACCGTCTATGGTTAGGTCTCTACCGTCCATGGTTAAGTCTTCACCATCCATGGTTAGTCGTCACCATCCATGGTTAGTCTTCACCATCCATGGTTAGTCTCCACCATCCATGGTTAGTCTCCACCATCCAAGGTTTACACAATCATCTTAAGGACGACTTTCATAATATACCAAAGTATTCGGCGTTTCTTCCATCCATCCCTTCACTTCCTACTGGAATCCATCGAGTATTTTCTCCCTTTGCTTCTGAAACAACACAAAAATAGAAATAAAACAAAACACATACACACATACAGTACCTATACAATTTGATTCGCTTGTTGTAGCTAATTTAGCGTCCTCTTCGTTTCGCGATGGGACTATTTATTCCACATCACTTTCTATTGCTACTATCACGTTTAGAAGAAGGGAGAAGAGGCCCACAATGTTTCAG
>WNWK01033177.1:0-21356 GCA_009830355.1 Cherax destructor | reverse complement strand
TGAAGAAATCTTCCTAACATCCCTGTGATTCATTTGAGTCTTCAACTTCCAACTGTTTCCCCTTGTTGTTGTGTCCCATCTCTGGAACATTCTGTTTCTGTGGTGTGTGTGTATGTGTGTGTGTAATACTACTTCACAATTTCAGGAAAAGAGATATGCTCGTTGTGTTCCATCTTCAGTGTTAAATTTTTAATATAATTTAAAAAACAATCAGTATCAGTGAGCATTACCTTCCTACCATGAACTCCTGTGTAAATACTTTATAGTTCTTTCTGGGCTTCACATGTTTCTAAGATTACGATTATCGTCTCTTACTTCCTCCCTCAAGGATCCTAAAAATAATCTCATGCAATATTTTTTCCATAAACTTTATATAATATGCGGATATATATTCTTCCAGTCTCTTCATCATTCATTTGTCTCTTTATCATTTATCTTGATATGATTGAGACACAGACTACTTAGTTACCTAATTTGCGGGAAATGCTCAGCATAACAAGGGGCTTTCTATATAGTAGTATGTCATTGATGTCAGCTATGACTGTATACCTTGTACATGTTCTTGAAGAAATAAAGATAATATTATGATAATATTAAATTATTCTATGTTGGTCTGTTATTACTTCATCATGGACATAGTAAAGCTGTTTCAAAACTTTGCTACAGTGGCATGCATGTTAATTAAAATTTATTTTTAGTTATCTGATGAAAAATGTACTGTAAAAATTACACACAGATTCGGGTCCCTATCCGGCACTGTCAACGCTTTGTAGCGCAGTTTGTCTTCTTAATGAGACCAGTTTTAGCTCTCTCCCATTTTCATGTTTTGCTATATTTTTATCAATCATTTATTATTTCTCTTGGTCAATGTTAGGCAATATTCCCCAGGGAACAGGACAAGTGACGCTGGTCTTAGTAATATACTGCCCCTCCACTGCAACTTCTGGTCATCTGATCAAAACTTTTCGCTGGCTTACCTGTCTACCCTTTAAAATTTTTAGATAATTGTTCTTATTTATACTAAACATTGAACAGCAAATTTACGTCCACAATTATGTTATTATAACTTATATATTTTCATATATATGAGCTTATATATTTTCATATATATAAGCTTATATATTTTAATATATAAGGTATAACAGTATAATTGTGGATGATACTAAAATTCTATTCAAAATAAATTTTAAATAAATTAAGGTTTAGTATAATATATTTATTATTTTTTATTAACACATAAGCCACCCTGCCTTGGTGGGAAACGGCCTATGTGTTAATAAAAAATAATAAATATGTTATACTAAACCTTAATTTATTTAAAATTTATTTTGAATAGAATTTTAGTATCATCCACAATTATGCTGTTATACCTTATATATGAAAATATATAAGTTATAATAGCATAATTGTGGACGTAAATTTGCTGCTCAATGTTTGCCATTGTTTCTGTTTCTTATCATACCTTCTGGTACTAACATACCTTCTGGTAGTAACATCCAACTTATGACTTAATTGGATAACCTAATTTTTCTGTAGATTCTTTCTTGTTTCAGCGAACTATCTCGTCTGAAATTTTTCTTTTTGTCTCTACCTAAACCCAGTTTATAAATATTTCTTGTTAATGCAGTTGTATCTATTTCAACTAGCTTATCGTCTTTTAAATACATAATGCCTATTTTTTTTAACTGTAAAGTCATTCTGAAAATTTCTATTTGATATCTTATCTACTTCCATTGATTCAATAACTCACTGCACTGTATATTAACTCACTGCACTAACTCACTGCACTGTATCTTAACTCACTGCACTGTATATTAACTCAGTACACTAACTCACTGCACTGTATCTTAACTCACTGCACTTTATATTAAGTTTCACACTTCTTTTGCGTTCTTTAAACTTTAAAAGCTTAATTATTTATCGTTTAAGTTTATATATAATTTCTGACTCACATATTTTGTTCTTAATTCCAGACATTTTAATTTCCAATCTTAGCTTACCTGAATTTTTCTTGATGTTCAACTTTAAACTATTTCATTTTTATTTTAATGTTTAGGAAAGACACATTGTCGCAGGGAAAACGTGTCGGCCTTGACACAACTTTCACTGATATGCCAGGGCAGAAAATACACTGATATGCCAGGGCAGAAAATACACTGATATGCCAGGGCAGAAAATACACTGATATGCCAGGGCAGAAAATACACTGATATGCCAGGACAGAAAATACACTGATATGCCAGGACAGAAAATACACTGATATGCCAGGACAGAAAATACACTGATATGCCAGGGCAAAAAATACACTGATATGCCAGGGCAGAAAATACACTGATATGCCAGGGCAGAAAAAACACTGATATGCCAGGGCAGAAAATACACTGATATGCCAGGGCAGAAAATACACTGATATGCCAGGACAGAAAATACACTGATATGCCAGGGCAGAAAAAAACACTGATATGCCAGGGCAGAAAATACACTGATATGCCAGGACAGAAAATACACTGATATGCCAGGGCAGAAAAAAACACTGATATGCCAGGGCAAAAAATACACTGATATGCCAGGGCAGAAAATACACTGATATGCCAGGGCAGAAAATACACTGATATGCCAGGGCAGAAAATACACTGATATGCCAGGGCAGAAAATACACTGATATGCCAGGACAGAAAATACACTGATATGCCAGGACAGAAAATACACTGATATGCCAGGACAGAAAATACACTGATATGCCAGGACAGAAAATACACTGATATGCCAGGGCAAAAAATACACTGATATGCCAGGGCAGAAAATACACTGATATGCCAGGGCAGAAAAAAACACTGATATGCCAGGGCAGAAAATACACTGATATGCCAGGGCAGAAAATACACTGATATGCCAGGACAGAAAAAACACTGATATGCAAGTGAGAGTGCTGAGGTAAAGCTCAGAATAGATCAAAAGAGAAGCAAAATGTTAGATGATGGGAAGATATAAGATGTGAGGTTAGAAAGGAAGGAGAGACAAAGAAGGATTATATCAGGTGCCGAGGTGAAGAAGTGGGACAAGCTTGTGGGTAACATTTTTACTGTAAGAATCGTGTACAATGTGAGCGAATAATCCTGCTAGTTACATGCATTTCTTTGGGTTGTTGGTTTGTAATAGTTAATGAATTATAGGTGTCTGCAGTATCTTGCATTTTGTTCCTTGCTTCCCTAATACAGATGTAGAGTTGGTCCAGTTCATGACGATTATGTTGAACGATGCTCAAGTTGTTGATACTGTCTATCCTGCATGAATGTTTGTCTATCCTGCATGAATGTTTGTCTATCCTGCATGAATGTGTGTCTATCCTGCATGAATGTTTGTCTATCCTGCAGGCTAGTGTGAAGGAAATGTTCTGCTTCATCAATACAAATCTTGCAAAAGAGGTGATGCTCTTCAGTCTTTAAAGCCAAGAGAATTCCTTTACCAGTAACACCTAGACAAGACAGCTTTTAGAAAATCATCTCAGACAAATCACATATCTGAGGTATTGTAATAACATTCGATTATTTTCCTTAGACGCTTACATCATCAACAATTAGATGCAATGAACTTTACACTGGAAGAAGAAAGGGACAACTAAATATCCTTTCTTTACAGTCATTTCTTAAAAGAAGGAAGAACTCTAAATAAACACAAAGTTTATAGAAAACTCACTATTGTGGATGTTTTGATACCATGTTTTCCCAGCACGACTGCTTTATCTTAGGTGTTTCCATGATCAATTACCCGTTTTCCAAAAGTTGAGCGTGAAGGTACCTGTCGAAAACCATAGGGAAATTACCAGCATCACAGCTGCAGGTGCTTGTTGCGTTGTGTGAGGAATGTTGCAAGACTGTTGCAGGAACATAAATACTGACAACAACGAACATTACGGACAATAATGTGAGTGTCAACACTCCCACATTATGAAAGTGGGTAACTACACTGCACTTGTAACACTGCACTTGCAACACTGCACTTACACGAGGAGAACAAATCCAAACCTGATTTCTCAAGACATCAGATTTCATTATACATTTGTCATCGGGGCAAAAGAAAAGTTTGTACAAGCTGACATGACCCAATGCTCATATTGTCCACAAGTTGTTAATTTTCAAATCGTTTCATTACGATTTTTTTGAGTCAACTCGTGTGTTATATCTTCGGTATGACTCATAATGCTAGTATTTGCATACGTTGGCGCCCTCTGCATGATGCTACAATGATTATTTTGCAACTTGGTTAAGGTGTGATAGAGACAACCTCCTCTGATTGCTTTCAAAATTGCATCGCTGGTGTGTCCAGCTTAGAAGAAAGTTGCCATATTTAATGGAGGATGCAGATGCCATTATGGTATAACATTATTTGACTTTATTGCATTACTTTGAGCTGGCGAGAGGATAATGATCCAAGGAACTGGAGTTATCTTTCCTGTGCTTGGTTGCAAGTTGAATGCTTCCCATTCAACACGTATTTTCCTCTCCTCTGATGAGAATTTAACAATTACGAACATCGGATGAGACAGACGGAACATTTAGTGGGTTTAAGCTGTGTAAGCTTAAACTTCAGTGCTGATGCATCTTATAGTAAGCTTAAACTTCAGTGCTGATGCATCTTATAGTAAGCTTAACAGTGCTGATGCATCTTAAAGTAAGCTTAACAGTGCTGATGCATCTTATAGTAAGCTTAACAGTGCTGATTCATCTTATAGTAAGCTTAACAGTGCTGATGCATCTTATAGTAAGCTTAATAGTGCTGATGCATCTTATAGTAAGCTTAACAGTGCTGATGCATCTTTTAGTAAGCTTAAACTTCAGTGCTGATGCATCTTATAGTAAGCTTAAACTTCAGTGCTGATGCATTTTATAGTAAGCTTAACAGTGCTGATGCATCTTATAGTAAGCTTAACAGTGCTGATGCATCTTATAGTAAGCTTAACAGTGCTGATGCATCTTATAGTAAGCTTAACAGTGCTGATGCATCTTATAGTAAGCTTAACAGTGCTGATGCATCTTTTAGTAAGCTTAACAGTGCTGAGGCATCTTATACTAAGCTTAACAGTGCTGATGCATCTTATAATAAGCTTAACAGTGCTGATGCATCTTATAGTAAGCTTAACAGTGCTGATGCATCTTATAGTAAGCTTTACAGTGCTTATGCATCTTTTAATAAGCTTAACAGTGCTGATGCATCTTATAGTAAGCTTAACAGTGCTGATGCATCTTATAGTAAGCTTAACAGTGATGATGCATCTTATAGTAAGCTTAACAGTGCTGGTACATCTTATAGTAAGCTTAACAGTGCTTATGCATCTTATAGTAAGCTTAACAGTGCTGATACATCTTATAGCAAGCTTAACAGTGCTGATGCCTCTTATAGTAAGCTTAACAGTGCTGGTGCATCTTATAGTAAGCTTAACAGTGCTGGTGCATCTTATAGTAAGCTTAACAGTGCTGATGCATCTTATAGTAAGCTTAACAGTGCTGGTGCATCTTATAGTAAGCTTAACAGTGCTTATGCATCTAATAGTAAGCTTAACAGTGCTGATGCCTCTTATAGTAAGCTTAACAGTGCTGATGCATCTTATAGTAAGCTTAACAGTGCTGGTGCATCTTATAGTAAGCTTAACAGTGCTGATGCATCTTATAGTAAGCTTAACAGTGCTGATGCATCTTATAGTAAGCTCAACAGTGCTGGTCCATCTTATAGTAAGCTTAACAGTGCTGGTCCATCTTATAGTAAGCTTAACAGTGCTGATGCATCTTATAGTAAGCTTAACAGTGCTGATGCATCTTATAGTAAGCTTAAGAGTGCTTATGCATCTTATAGTAAGCTTAACAGTGCTTGTGCATCTTATAGTAAGCTCAAGAGTGCTTATGCATCTAATAGTAAGCTTAACAGTGCTGATGCATCTTATAGTAAGCTTAACAGTGCTGATGCATCTTATAGTAAGCTTAACAGTGCTGGTGCATCTTATAGTAAGCTTAACAGTGCTGATGCATCTTATAGTAAGCTTAACAGTGCTGATGCATCTTATAGTAAGCTTAACAGTGCTGATGCATCTTATAGTAAGCTTAACAGTGCTGATGCATCTTATAGTAAGCTTAACAGTGCTGGTGCATCTTATAGTAAGCTTAACAGTGCTGATGCATCTTATAGTAAGCTTAACAGTGCTGATGCATCTTATAGTAAGCTTAACAGTGCTGATGCATCTTATAGTAAGCTTAACAGTGCTGATGCATCTTATAGTAAGCTTAACAGTGCTGGTGCATCTTATAGTAAGCTTATCAGTGCTGATGCATCTTATAGTAAGCTTAACAGTGCTGATGCATCTTATAGTAAGCTTAACAGTGCTGGTCCATCTTATAGTAAGCTTAACAGTGCTGATGCATCTTATAGTAAGCTTAACAGTGCTGGTCCATCTTATAGTAAGCTTAACAGTGCTAATGCATCTTATAGTAAACTTAACAGTGCTGATGCATCTTATAGTAAGCTTAACAGTGCTGATGCATCTTATAGTAAGCTAAAGTTCTGGTGCATCTTATAGTGTTAACAGTGCTGATGCATCTTATAGTAAGCTTAACAGTGCTGATGCATCTTATAGTAAGCTTAACAGTGCTGATGCATCTTATAGTAAGCTTAACAGTGCTGATGCATCTTATAGTAAGCTTAACAGTGCTGGTGCATCTTATAGTAAGCAAGTTATCACTAGTAAAGTGCTGATGCATCTTATAGTAAGCTTAACAGTGCTGGTGCATCTTATAGTAGCTTAACAGTGCTGGTCATCTTATAGTAAGCTTAACAGTGCTGGTGCATCTTATAGTAAGCTTAACAGTGCTGATGCATCTTATAGTAAGCTTAACAGTGCTGATGCATCTTATAGTGTTAACAGTGCTGGTGCATCTTATAGTAAGCTTAACAGTGCTGATGCATCTTATAGTAAGCTTAACAGTGCTGATGCATCTTATAGTAAGCTTAACAGTGCTGGTGCATCTTATAGTAAGCTTAACAGTGCTGGTGCATCTTATAGTAAGCTTAACAGTGCTGATGCATCTTATAGTAAGCTTAACAGTGCTGATGCATCTTATAGTAAGCTTAACAGTGCTGATGTGTTTTCCTCAGATGAAGGAATGTTTTGATAATAAGTTGGGGAAATTATCAAGTGCCACTTTTATCAGTCAAACTGTTTTCTCTGAAATAATCAGAGATTCTTCATTTGGTTCAGAAACAATTCACAGTATTTGATATTATTTGGTTATCCTGGGTTAAAAAATATTATTATTATTTTGTGTTTCTAGAACATCTGTGTTCTCTCAAGACCATTATTTTGTGTTTCTAGAACATCTGTGTTCTCTCAAGACCATTATTTTGTGTTTCTAGAACATCTGTGTTCTCTCAAGACCATTATTTTGTGTTTCTAGAACATCTGTTTTCTCTCAATACCATTATTTTGTGTTTCTAGAACATCTGTGTTCTCTCAAGACCATTATTTTGTGTTTCTAGAACATCTGTGTTCTCTCAAGACCATTATTTTGTGTTTCTAGAACATCTGTGTTCTCTCAAGACCTTTATTTTGTGTTTCTAGAACATCTGTGTTCTCTCAAGACCATTATTTTGTGTTTCTAGAACATCTGTGTTCTCTCAAGACCATTATTTTGTGTTTCTAGAACATCTGTGTTCTCTCAAGACCATTATTTTGTGTTTTTAGAACATCTGTGTTCTCTCAAGACCATTATTTTGTGTTTCTAGAACATCTGTGTTCTCTCAAGACCTTTATTTTGTGTTTCTAGAACATCTGTGTTCTCTCAAGACCATTATTTTGTGTTTCTAGAACATCTGTGTTCTTTCAAGACCATTATTTTGTGTTTCTAGAACATCTGTGTTCGCTCAAGACCATTATTTTGTGTTTCTAGAACATCTGTGTTCTCTCAAGACCATTATTTTGTGTTTCTAGAACATCTGTGTTCTCTCAAGACCATTATTTTGTGTTTCTAGAACATCTGTGTTCTCTCTAGACCATTATTTTGTGTTTCTAGAACATCTGGGTTCTATTAAGACCATTCTTAAAGAAAACATATGTAATATTTACTAAGCTTACATAAATTTCGTTACTTAAATAATTATTTTCTTATTATCTAGTCAATCTTACTTAGAAAAATGTTTGGATTGGTTTTGACTTGTTTAGGTTCTATTTTTTTTATTAGAAGACACTGAAAGATTGACACACTACTTTTTTCATGCGGTCATTTCTGAGTGTTACGCTTTTTCAGTTTCACTCCTTCCATGCTGACAGCTTGATAGCTCAACATCTAAGCGACTTGACGCTTGATGTGATTGTATATTTTAAGATATTAGTCTCTTTGGTCCCTGTGAATGATCTTACTTGAATTAGATCTGGTCTGTGAATGTCCTAATTTACCATTTTATTTAAGAAATTAGTATATTACTTTATTGTTAAGAAGATTTCATTGTAAATTACGACTTTCCTGCCGATAGGTACAAAGTTTTGCAAGGTAATTGTCCCATGCTGTGAAATTATATTAAAAAAAGATGTTGGAATGTTCTGGTGCAACAACTGAGTCGATGCCGAAGAGTGGAACAATATACCAAATAGGGAGAGAGGGAGACGTAGTCGTGGGAGACGTAGTCGTGGGAGACGTGTTTAAAGGGAGAGAGAGAGACGTAGTCGTGGGAGACGTGTTTAAGTGTGCTCCTCAAACGATATATTTCTGAAATACGGAGGTTGATCAGGTATAAACTGTCGTAAATAACCAGAGCAACAAAGTACATCAAGTGGCATAGGTTGCTCAGCTTATACTGACGCTACTGTGGAAGCCTTATCAATAATACCTGGGGTATACCTGGAGGGTGCTTCGGGGGTCAACGCCCCCGCGGCTGTCTCCATATACACTTCTATTTTTTCTTTAAGTATGAATCTGGTTAGAAGATGCATTCGTAACAGTTTGCGCAAAATCAACGTAACAGAATGTTGTATTAAATTGGAAAATTGGCCCCTACACTTCCCAGTAACAACCGGATCCTGATTGGAACCTAAAACATATACAAAGGACCTATACGACTATTCTGCTTCCTTTGACGACCATTCCTGGGAGATCATTTGAAAACAAAAGTTTGCCAAAATTAAACAAAGTATGTTCGGTCAGCAATGAATATATATTGCACCTGAAGGTCCTAGCGCAAAATGTATGCAAAATGAATGACAGGCCTAGCATAGAATGGAAGATAAATGAATGACAGGCCTAGCATAGAATGGAAGATAAATGAATGACAGGCCTAGCATAGAATGGAAGATAAATGAATGACAGGCCTAGCATAGAATGGAAGATAAATGAATGACAGGCCTAGCATAGAATGGAAGATAAATGAATGGAATACGTAGTGCAGATATGGATGCAACATGAATGGGATTCACAGTTAAGAAAATATTAATGGGAGGCAATAGCATGGAATGGATACCAAATTTATTGGAGGCAAAGCACATAATGGGTTTAATATTAATGGGAGTCTTAGTGCAATGGAAGGGAAGAATATGATGAGCATTATGGAGGAATACAAGGAAATTGGTGGTCCATTGTTAAATTTATGCTAGATGGGTTTAAGTCAAAGTGATACCAAATTTGTAGAAAGTGTTTTGTAGAAGAAGAGTGATGAAAAGGTAGGATGTCAGGAAGAGGAGGAGAATAAGACAACGTGGAGGATGACTTGAGATGAGATAAGGGCTAGGTTAGGAGTGTCATGAAGTGAAATACAGTATTTGAGAAAAAGAAGGAAAGTGTTAAGGAAATAATTGGTACGGCGACTAATATAGAGGAGAAGGAAATATGGAGTAGAATAGAGTTATTTATAAGAGATAGAAACGTAAGAGGAAAAACAGTAGTAGTGAAAGACAGATTTTCATGGAAAGGGAAGAGAACTAGCAATATGTAGTGAAGGGAAGAGGGAAAACAAGAATCATCAAAAAAGGAATTCTCAGTAGGGTTGAGGTGACCGAAGCTACAGAGAAAAACATTCATGTGCACCTAAGAGTTTGCAACATTTCCAGTGTTACTTCACACACTCCAGACAATCTAACTCTCTCGCATCAGTACAGTGCTATGTTGCATGACCCTCTACACCCATGTGCACATGCAAACAACCAAGCGAAAATTGTAGCATAAATAAAATGCTGAGTCGTATCACTTACTACAGCCTAGTGGACGTTGTAGCATCAACAAAGTGGTGTTATTGTGAAAGTCTGTACAACAAGTGGACGCTACATCATCAGTAAAGTGCAGTGGGTATGACTCATTACACACATGCTGACTATGTCATCAATAAAGGGCTATATTACCCTCGTATCGGGCACTACATTTCGAACATTTGAAAAACAAAAAACGAATCACCGATCATAAGGCAAAAGGGGCCATATATTTAATACTTAATCTGATAAAACGTGTACAATAGAATATTACGTAATACATTACGAATATAAAGGCGCAGGAAATTATTCTAGGTAATTATTCCTAGGTAATTATTCTATTGCGTTTTAGAAACGTTTTTAGATATTAAATTTTTATCAACTACTATAATTAATACTGTTCTCAGTTATATACAATATATTAAGCAGCATTATTTGGGGCATCTGCGCCTTTATATTCATAATGTATTTCGCCATAATCTATGGAACATTTTTTCACAGATTAATTTTCGATTTGTGTTCACCAGTCATCGGTATTAAGTATTAAATATATGGGCCATTTTGCCGTATGATTTTGATAAGCTGCAGAAAGGAGGCAGAGGAGAAGCAAAAGACTACTTAACAGTAACACTTCAGTCTGGAGGTTCCAAGGTGGTAATTGCAGTGACGTATAACCCACCACAGAACAGCAGGAGGCCGAGGCAAAGCTGCTGATTGTGGGTAACTTCAATCACAAGGAAATTGACTGGGAGAACCTGGAGCCACATGGGGGCCGAGAAACGTAGAGGCTAAGATGATGGAGGTGGTACTCGAAAACCTCATGTACCAACACATAAGGGAAACTACCAGAGAGAGAGAGAGGAGAGGATGAACCAGCAAGACTGGACCTAGTATTCACCTTGAGTAGTGCAGATATTGAGGACATCACATATGAAAGACCCCTCGGGGCCAGTGACCAAATGGTTTTGAGCTTCGAATACATAGTAGAGTTACAAGTGGAGAGGGAAGTAGGAAGGGCAGGACGAATGACGGTAAACTACAAGGGGACTACAGAGGCACGAAGAATTATTTGCACTGGGTTCAGTAAAACAGAGAACTGGCAGGGAGGTTAGTAAATGAGATGATAGAATATGTGATAACAATATGTAAGAAAGCTGAAGAGAGGTTTGTACCCAAGGGTAACAGAAATAATGAGAAAGCCAGGAAGAGCCCTAGGTTCACCCAAAGGTGTAGAGAGGCCAAAACCAAGAGTTCTAGAGAATGGAAGAAGTATAGAAGGCATAGGACCCAGGAGAATAAGGAGAGCAGTCATAGAGCCAGAAATGATTATGCACAGGCAAGAAAGGAGGCCCAACGACAATGTGAAACTGACATAGAAGGGAAAGCCAAATCTGACCAGAAGCTGTTGTACAGCAACACCAGGAGGAAAACAACAGTCAAGGACCAGGTAATTAGGCTGAGAAAGGAAGGTGGGGAGATCACAAGAAATGACCGCAAAGTATGTGAGGAGCTCAACATGAGGTTCAAAGAAATGTTCAAACAGGAGACAGAAGGGACTCCAGAAACACGGAGAGGTGGGGAACACCATCAAGTGTTGTACACAATACTTGCAACTGAGGTAGAAGTGAAGAGGCTGCTAAGGGAGCTAGATACCTTAAAGGTGATGGGGCCGGATATCATCTCTCCATGGGTCCTGAGAGAGGAAGCAGAGGCGCTATGTATACCACTAACAACAATCTTCAACACAATCGAAATTGGGAGATTACCTGAAGTATGGAAGACAGCAAATGTGGTCCAAAGTTTTTTGAAAAAGGAGACAGACATGGAGCATTAAACTACAGACCAGTGTCATTGACATGTATAGTATGCAAAGTCATGGAGAAGATTATCAGGAGAAGAGTGGTGGAACACCTAGAAATGAATGAGCTTATCAACGACGACAAGCACGGTTTCAGGGACAGAAAATTCTGTGTCACAAACCTACTGGAGTTCTATGACAGGGTGACAACAGTAAGACAAGAGAGAGAGAGAGGGGTGAGTAGACTGCGTTTTCTTGGACTGTAAGAAGGCGTTTGATACAGTTCCACACAAGAGATTAGTGCAAAAACTGGAGGAACAGGCAGGGATAACAGGGAAGACACTGCAATGGATCAGAGAATACCTGTTAGGAAGACAACAACTAGTCATGGCACACGGCGAAGTGTCAGAATGGGCGCTTGTGACGAGCGGGGTTCCGCAGGGGTCAGTCCTAAGACCGGTGCTGTTTCTGGTAAATATAAATTACATGACGGAAGGAATAGACTCAAAGTGTCCCTGTTTGCAGATGATGTGAAGTTGATGAGAAGAATTCAATCTGACGAGGACCAGGCAGAACTACAAAGGGATGTGGACATTCTGCAGGCATGGTCCAGAAACTGGCAATACACCAACCACTCGAAAACTAATTCCCCACCTGCCATTAAAATTTATCTTGAACCCATCTATGCCACCTGCTCTACCCCGTCTATTGCTACCTACTATTTTCTTTCATTACTGTTATTGTAATAATAATAATAATAACCCACCAAGGGCAAAGTCATGAAGATTGGGGAAGGGCAAAGAAGACCGCAGACGGAGTACAGTCTAGGGGGCCAGAGACTACAAACCTCACCCAAGTAAAACGATCTTGGGGTGAGTATAACACCGGGCACATCTCCTGAGGCGCTCATTAACCAAATAACTCGTGCAGCATACGTCGCCTAGCAAACGTAAGAATAGATTTCCCACATCTCAGCAAGGAATCGTTCACGACCCTGTACACTGTGTACGTTAGGCCTATATTTGAGTATGCAGCACCAGTTTGGAACCCACACCTAGCCAAGCACGTAAGGAAATTTGAGAAAGTGCAAAGGTTTGCAACAAGACTAGTCCTGGAGCTAAGGGGTATGTCCTACGAGGAGAGGTTAATTAAATCGACCTGACGACACTGGAGGACAGGAGAGATAGGGAGGATATGATAACGACATATAAAATACTAAGAGGAATCAACAATTTGGACAGAGACAAGATGTTCCAGCGATGGAGCACAGCAACAAGGGGTCACAGTTGTAAGTTGAAGACTCAGATGAATGATGGATGTTAGGAAGTATTTCTTCAGTCATAGAGTTGTCAGGAAGTGGAATAGTCTGGGAAGTGATGTAGCCAGACCCATAATGCTTAAGAGAGTTATTATTACTAAATACCTTTAGCTTATAACATTTATTCAATAATAGTATTAGACATAAGATATATAAGATAAAAGCATAATAAAGACTGCCAAAATAATAATAAGTGTCATATACCGGAGAGTGCAGTCATCAGAGACCTGGATCCAGCAGTCTTCCTGCTTATAAATATACGGTTTTCTCATTGCCTTGCTGGCGTACTTAAAGAAAACGGCATTTTAACATGGGAAACAATAAGAAATCACTTACAAGGCGTAGAATAAGCCCAAAACAGCGAGATTTTCGTGAATATTTTGACGTAAATGAGGCGTGCGCGCTTTTCCGCGATTATCTCGAAAGTAAGATTTTGACCTATTGCTTACATCTCGTCCATTATTAATGATTAGATTGTAATGATTTTCACAGGGAATATAAAACAAAGTGTGTTTGATTATATTAAAGGAAAAATTTGGAATATCTCAAATATTTTTTATTTTGTGGGGATAAAAGGCAGATATTTTAGCGAGTGTCAAAAGCGAACCAAATGTATTTTTTTCTGTATGAAGACAAGCTATCAGGCATTCATATATCCTATAATATTTTGGGGTTAGATGTATTCTACGAGGGAAGTGTCCGCAGCACCGCTAGTACCGCCAGACCGGAAGTAACTGCTGTCATATGTCAAAATCAGTAATTATTTTTTTTCTCAGTTGTTTGTTGGCCGATCTTATTGAAACTCTGTCATTGCATGTTACATAAATTCTTCTAAACATGTGCAAAAAATAAAAAGAATCGGACGAAAAATAATGGAAATGTATGAGTTCTGTACCCTCCCCCCTTAAGAAGAGGAATGATAAAGCTCATGTACAGGAAGCATGACCTAGTAGTGGCCGGTGAAGAGGCGTGGCCAGGAGCTGTGACTCGACCCCTGCTACTACAACTAGGTGAGTACAGACAGACAGACAGACAGACAGAGAGGCAAACAGACACACACACAGAAAAAAGCGATTGAAGGTATCAAGAAAGCAATAGGTGAATCCGACATGACCCAAGTGACAAATTTTCGGAGAATTGGGTGGTTTACATGGGGAAGTGAACGGCCTCTCAAAGTAATTTTCAAAGCAAAATCAGCTCGAACCATGATCCTGCAGGAGAAAGCACGACTGGGGTACAAACCGGAGTACTGGAGAGTGTGCCTCGATCGAGACAGAACACAAGAGAAAAGGATGATACTGAAAGATAGGGTACAAAGACACACCCTTCATAAACACCCACAGAAGGACTCCAACCACGACAACCCCAAGGCAACTGAACAATTTAAACCAACACCCACACACTGTTCCCTCTGTCCCCACCCCACACATCACAAACCCCACCCGTACAGCAACTCCCTATGGACACTCTGCCCCCACCCACCATCACAAACCCCACCACCACTGCAACCCCCCATAGGCCCGTGCTGGGGCTCCCGCTCCCCCATCCCCAATATTCTCTCAGGACCACAGTTTTAGAAAAGAAGTTGAAGGTTTAGTACACGAACGTGGATGAAATAACGAATAAATATGAGTGGAATGAAACAATAAATGAGAAGTTCCCAGACATCATAGCAGTCACAGAAATGAAACTCAGTGAGACAATAACTGACGCAATCTACCCACCGGGATATCAGATCCTGAGGAAAGATGGAAAAGCCGAGGGGGAGGAGGGGTTGCACTGTTCGTAAAAAACCGATGGAGATTTGAGGAAATGGAAAGCATGAAGGAGATTGGTGAAAGGGATTACATAGTAGGAACAATTCAGTCTGGGGACATAAGGTAGTCATTGCAGTGATGTATAACCCACCACAGAAACTGCAGGAGGCCAGAGAGGAATATGAAGGGAGCAACAGAGCAATGGGGACACACTAGGCGGAGATGTGGCAAAGAAATGCTCACTGAAGAGAGCAAAGTTACTGAATTATAGACGAAGTTTCACCACAGGAGATCAATTGGGAAAACCTGGAGCCACATGGGGGTCCAGAAACATGGAGAGCCAAGATGATGGATATGGTACTGGAAAACCTCAGGCATCAGCATGTTAGGGACACTACCAGAGAGAGAGGGGAGGATGAACAAGCAAGACTGGACCTCGTGTTCACATATGAGAGGTCTTTGGGAGCTAGTGACCAAGTGGTTCTGAGCTTTGAGTACATAGAAGAGCTACAAGTGGAGAGGGTAACAGGAATTGAATGGGAAAAGCCGAACTATAAAAGGGGGGACTACACAAGAATGAGGAACTTACTGCAGGAGGTTCAGTTGAACAGAGAAATGGTAGGAAAGTCAGTAAAGGAAATGATGGAATACGTAACAAAATGCAAGGAGGCGGAGGAAAGGTTTTTTCCCAAGGGCAACAGAAATAATGGGAATACCAGAACGAGCCCTTGGTTTACCCGAAGGTGTAGGGAGGCAAAAACTAAGTGTACTAGAGAATGGAAAAAGTACAGAAGGCAAAGGACCCAGGAAAATAAGGAGATTAGTGGAAGAGCCAGAAACGAGTATGCACAGATAAGGAGGGAGGCCCAGCGACAGTACGAAAACAACATAGCATCGAAAGTTAAGTCTGACCCAAAACTGCTGTATAGCCACATTAGGAGGAAAACAACAGTCAAAGACCAGGTGATCAGGCTGAGGAAAGAAGGTGGGGAGCTCACTAGAAACGATCAAGAGGAATTTGAGGAGCTCACCACGAGATTTAAGGAAGTATTTACAGTGGAGACAGGAAGGACTCTGGGAAGACAGAACAGAGGGGGACACCATCAAGGAATATATCAACAAGTGTTGGATGATATGCACACAACTGAGGTGGTGAAGGGAGCTGCTCAGTGACCTTGATACCTCAAAGGCGATGGGACCGGACAACATCTCCCCGTGGGTCCTTAGAGAGGGATATGCTGTGTGTGCCATTGACCACAATCTTCAACACATCCTTGAAACTGGGCAACTACCTGAGGTATGGAAGACAGCAAATGTAGTTCCCATTTTTAAGAAAGTAGACAGACACGAGACACTAAACTATAGACCAGTGTCACTGACGTGTATATTATGCAGAGTCATGGAGATCATCAGGAGGAGAATGGTGGAGCACCTGGAACGGATCAAGATTATAAAGGACAATCAGCACGGGTTCATGGAAGTCAAATCCTGTGTCACAAACCTTCAGAAGTTCTATGACAAAGTAACAGAAGTAAGACACGAGAGAGAGGGATGGGTTGATTGCATTTTTTTGGACTGCTAGAAGGCCTTCGACACAGTTCCTCACAAAAGATTAGTGCAGAAGCTAGAGGATCAGGCGTGTATAACAGGAAGGGCACTGCAATGGATCAGAGAATACCTGACAGGGAGGCAACAACGGGTCATGTTACGTGATGAGGTATCACAGTGGGCGCCTGTGACGAGCGGAGTCCCACAGGGGTCAGTCCTAGGACCAGTGCTATTCTTGGTACATGTGAATGATATGACGGATAGATTCAGAAGTGTCCCTGTTCGCAGATGATGTGAAGTTAATGAGGAGAATTAAAACAGATGAGGATCAGGCAGGACTTCAAAGAGACCTGCACATGCTGGACACCTGGTCCAGCAACTGGCTTCTCGAACTTAACCTCGCCAAATGCAAAGTCATGAAGATCGGGGAAGGGCAAAGAAGACCGCAGACAGAGTATAGGCTAGGGGGCCAAAGACTGCAAAAGTCACTCAAGGAGAAAGATCTTGGGGTGAGTATAACACCGAGCACGTCTCCAGAAGCACACATCAACCAGATAACTGCTGCAGTATATGGGCGACTGGCAAACCTGAGAATAGCATTCCGATACCTTAGTAAGGAATCGTTCAAGACACTGTACACCGTGTACGTCAGACCCATACTAGAATATGCAGCACCAGTTTGGAACCCACACCTGGTCAAACACGTCAAGAAATTAGAGAAAGTGCAAAGGTTTCTGACAAGGTTAGTTCCAGAGCTAAAGGGAATGTCCTACGAAGAAAGGTTAAGGAAAATCGGCCTGACAACACTGGAGGACAGGAGGGTTAGGGATGACATGATAACGACATACAAAATACTGCGTGGAATAGACAAGGTGGATAGAGACAGGATGTTCCAGAGAGGGGACACAGAAACAAGGGGTCACAATTGTAAGTTGAAGACTCAGATGAGTCAAAGGGATGTTAGGAAGTATTTCTTCAGCCATAGAGTAGTCAGGAAGTGGAATAGTGTAGCAAGTGATGTAGTGGAGGCAGGAACCATACATAGTTTTAAGTCGAGGTATGATAAAGCTCGTGGAGCACACAATTAGGTGAGTGCATACGCACTCACACACACCGATCACATCTGATGCGCACACCAACCAAATAACTGCTGCAACGTGCGGGCGCCTGGCAAACCTAAAATTAGCGTTTGTACACCTGAGTGAGGAATCGTTCAGGACCCTGTACACTGTGAACGTCAGGCCCTTATTGGAGTATGCATACTGGAGCAAGACTAGTCCCTGAGCTAAGGGATATGTCCTAGGAGGCGAGGCTAATAAAAATCAACCTGACAACATTGGAGGACAGGAAGGATAGCATGGGACATGATAACGTCATATAAACTACTGAGAGGATTTGACAAGGTGGATAGGGACAGGTTGTTTCAGAGATGGGATACAGCAACAAGAGGTCACAACAGGAAGTTGAAGACTCAGATGAGTCACAGGGATGTTAGGATGTATTTCTTCAGTCTTAGAGTTGTCAAGTATATAGACAGGATCCATACATACCTTTAGGAAGAGATACGATAAAGCTTATGTAGTCGGGAGTGGACCTAGTAGCAACTGGCGAGGAGACGGGACCAGGAGCAGTGATACGACTACCTGCAACCACAAATAGGTGAGTACATAAGTGTGTAACTAGGTACATAAAGTGATGTGAGGATTACAAGTTGAAAAATTAAGTTAAAAATGCAGGTATTTTGGTCAAAGCTGTGATGGGCAGCCTGGCGCAGTGCCTGGCACCTGGTGTTACCTGTAGTGAATAATTACTGCAAATACCACCAGGATAAAGTGTAACACAAAAACAGAGAAATGAGTGCAAAGTTTCGGACAATAATGATCTTAAGTTATCTTAGTGAGTAGAAAAAAAACAGCAAGAAATATCAGCCATCAGGAAAGTTCCCAGTTTATAGAGGAAATAACCAATATAGTAAATTTAGTCAGGCACCTGATGCAGAATTGAGCAATATCTAGACACTACCCAGCAGCAGCAGGAAACAAGTGTAATACCACGACACATCGCTACCAGACACAAGTAACTCACCTATATGTAGGAGCAATGTAGGTGAATGGGAGCTCTAGGTAACCTGCCATATCTGGAGGTGAAAAGTTCAGAATCCCTTTGCCTCAGCAGCGAGGTATAGAGTGGTACCTCAGTAAGAATGCACTTAATATCAAGCAGTAAGGGTGGGTGTTTTATACACCAACCACATGGACACAGACTATTACAATATTAGTTAAAGAACTAGGGGCAAAACCCTATTACTCTGCCTGATATCTAAGAGATACAGCTCTCATAACCAATACTGCAATAATATAATAAGGTTAATATCCGGGGTATATAAAATACACACATTAAATTTATAAAGATATATATTTCTTTTACTAGTACAAATGTATATAAAAAGAGTACAATCTTTGCACATAAAATATAAAGATAAAAGCATGGTCTTTGTACAATAAGCGTAATAATTTGTACTATAGTTCTAACAAACCAAATTGTTAAATTTACACGACTATCCTGCCTTACATTAATATCACACGACATCGCACAACTTACTAGTCAAGACCTTCAATGTCACTCGACATAACACAATTTACTAGAGTCACACGACACAGTTGACACCCTCCATATCTCACACTTTGTGTGTGAACCCTCCAACTCTCCGTGCCAAAACACCCTTGTCCCGTTATGACACTCTCTCGCTACTGTGTCACCACCGACACCCTTGCCTGTGTCCCACGACACTCCGTCTCTCTGTGTCACCACCGACACCCTGTTCACTGTGCGATAACGCCCCTCTCTATTTGTGCCCCTAAGACACCTCCGTCGCTGGTTCACACCCTCCATGTCAGACACCGAAGTCCTCAACATGGAGTGTCAATCTTCTCACGTGACACAAGCTGGGATACAACTAGGCAATCAATATGATGCCATCCACAGCTAACTCAGAGAAGCAGTGGACCATACTACACTTTTCGTAGTTGGCAGGAAACTGAGTTCAGCCATCAGGCTGGGATACAACGACTTATGCCAGCCACTATTACTCAGTGAAGTCGTAGACCATACTACTCAAGGGAGGTTCCCTCCGCCCTGACATTGACTGTTGTGACGTCACACCGGGTACTGCAGCCCAGTAACACCTGATGCGCAGTACCCAAGTGGTCCATCAACCACTTAACCCAATTATCTTGTTCAGGGTTCACAACACAGGGTCATGTACACACTTACACAAACACACATTCACACACACACAGTTATTCGCACTGCTGCCACACAGCTACAAAAGGATAACTTACGAGGATAAGTGATCCACAGTCGGATAGTCAAGTGTAAGCAAGTTGGTCAGTGAGTGAAATGTGATATAGCAAATAGCAAGTACGAATAGTTAACTATTCAGCAATAGGAAGAAAGTGAAAACAAAATAAAGGTATGAGTGAAGGTGGGCAGTAGGCACCAGAAAGCAGTGATGCCATAGCAGGTAAAGGTATGAGTGAAGGTGGGCAGTAGGCACCAGAAAGCAGTGATGCCATAGCAGGTAAAGGTATGAGTGAAGGTGGGCAGTAGGCACCAGAAAGCAGTGATGCCATAGCAGAGTACGACACTCTCTCAGCAGGGAACGGCAGCAGGGGCACCACGAGGAGGCACTGCGAGGACACTGCTGCCAGACGCATGTATTACTTGTCTAGTTGTGTGTTGTATGAGGGTTACAGTTTACAGTTTATACCGCCTCTGAGGGGAAGCTATTGGGTCACTCATCCTTGGAGCTATCAGAACTGAGGTGTAGATGCTAGTATTAGTACCACTGTAAAACTAATAATTGTTAGGACTTAGTATTACTTTAGTATGTATTAGAATAGGGATACACACAGAACTACAGTGTTAAGATTATAGAAGCTGAGTATTCTATTGTTGGCAGTATAGCATAACAGATAGTATACTGTAGTATATTAATGCATTGACCAAGAGGGGAGGAGGTACCTCCCAGACAAAAGCCAAGACATTTGACTCACCCAGTTGACCACACAACCTATCCTCCCTACCCCCCTATACCCTAAAACCCCATAACTTACCTCTCTCTCTCTCTCTCTCTCTCTCTCTCTCTCTCTCTCTCTCTCTCTCTCTCTCTCTCTCTCTCTCTCTCTCTCTCTCTCTCTCTCTCTCCTCTCTCTCACACTCTCTCCTCCTCTCCTCTCTCACTCTCTCTCTCACCCTCCCACTCTCTCTCACTCCTCTCCTCTCCACCACTCTCACTCTCTCCTCCTCTCACTCACTCTCTCACTCACTCCCTCCTCACTCACTCACCTCCTCACTCTCACCACTCATCTCACCTCACTCACTCACTCTCTACTCCCCACTCCTCTCACTCCTCCCCTCACTCACCCTCACTCTCACTCCTCACTCACTCACTCTCACTCTCCTCACTCACTCACTCTCTCACTCACTCACTCCACTCTCCACTCACCACTTCTCATCACCTCACTCACTCTCCTCACCTCCACCTCTCTCTCACTCCACCACTCTCTCACTCCTCTCACCATCTCTCACTCACTCACTCACTCCTCTCAATCTCACTCTCCTCACTCTCATCTCACTCACTCACCTCACTCACTCTCACTCTCTCACTCCACTCTCTCACTCCCTCACTCTCTCTCACTCACTCACTCACTCACC